>JAVXUO010000149.1:90000-102207 GCA_033065855.1 Escallonia rubra | reverse complement strand
AGCCCACTATTCAAAAGTCGTGTCCATGTTCAGCCCAGCCCATCTGTGAGTCTAAAAATATATGTCAATGCCAAGCCCATCAAAGTTTTGGAGCCCACGGGTTATCCATGGTTACGAATTACGTTTTTTTAGAACGATTTAGAAACATATATATCATTGATCATCCAACTCTACAATTTAATCATGACAATGAAAAAAAAAAGTAGATTAAAGTCTCAAAATAAACATAAATATAAGAATGGAAACAAATTTGGGACAAAATGAGAGAAAAAAACTAAAGGAAACATAATATATATATATATATATATATATATATATATATATATATATATATATATATATATATATATGGGAGCTGATCCGTTGAGAGCATGGGCAAAATAGGAGAAGTTGCAAACGCGATCTGACCGTCCATCCCGAAAGATGGACGGTCCAGATCGCGCCTTTTTCAAAAGCTGTCTGTCGTCCGCCATACAGTATCGCGGACGGTTTTTTTTAGCTTTTTGCCCTCCGCCACTGTCCGCTACATTGTATGGCGGAGGGCATTAAAGTCCTGATGGGAGACAGGAAAAAGACGTCCGCGATACTGTGTAGCGGACGTCCCTAGGCTGACACCTGTCAACCCCTGTCCCGTCAGTTTTTTCGGCAATGACGGTTATCTTGTCCTTATCTGTCACGTCAACAGTGTCCGCTAAACAGTTTAGCGGACGTTATAGCCATCCGCGATATTGTATCGCGGAAGTAATAGCCATCCGCGTTACTGTATTGCGGACGTTCAATATACTTTCAAACGACAGTAACTACGACACTCTTCTCCACTCTTTCTACTCACAAAATTTCCCAGCGGCGTTGGTAAGCATATCGGCGCAATTCCGTCTTAAGAACACCTTTAATACCCTAAATCGATCACGTAAGTTCACAAAATCTACACTTACCTTTTTGTCTGTAATCTTCAGTTGTATAGCGATATTGCGTTTATATATGTATGTTTTTGTTCTTGTGCAAGCGTTTGCAAAATCCGATTCCGTATATGTATATATATTTATACATATGAGTACATATGCTAACATTGTATGTATCATTCATGTGCTTGCGTTATATGTATTATGCATGTGCTAGCGTCGTATTTTTGCGAGCAATTATCAAAATCCAAAACGTAAAATCCAAACTGAGAAGGTTTTTCCATAATTTCAGTTGCAAAAAATGGAATTTAACCCTGGACCTAAAGACTCATCCGTGTTATACGACCAAGCCAACCATATCAGTACGCTCATATGGGATGGTGGTGTAAGATACATTATTTATCGACTTTTTAACGCTTACGAACGTTGTATATACCGTTTGTTATGCTTAAATTGTATTTATTAATTCGTAGGAAAGAGAACTTGTCAACACCGTAGAAGTATCTCGCGATATAGTATCGTGGAAACTGAACACCGCCCAGAAGACGATACTGCGTGGAATTGGGTTTGGGATTTTCACGCATGGGCAGATATTTCAACAGCTTGACCGGGCCTTGATAGGTGCCCTTGTTGAGAGGTGGAGAAGTGAAACGAATACGTTTCACTTCCCGCTCGGAGAGCTGACAATTACCCTAGAAGATGTAGGGTTCATCTTAGGGTTGCCGGTGACGGGGCTGCCGGTAATTGCTCCTCCGTCAGAAGCAACGAAGACGAGAACCGCTAGGGACTTCCTCACTTCGATACCCCAGGATCAATTTAGCAGTGGTGGTATAAAGTTGAAGTGGTTGGTAGATACGTACGGGGTTTTGCCGGAAAACTATACGGGCCATGAGCTTGTGCTTTACACAAAAGCCTTCCTCTGGTGGGTGATGGGGGCAATTTTATTCCCAACGACGTCGAAGAACACGGCCAGCGTGAAATATTTACCGTTGTTGGGTAACCTGGCTGAGGTTGGAGATTATGCATGGGGTGCAGCGGTTCTTTCGTACCTGTACCGAGCATTGCACAAGGCAACGAGGCCCGACTCCAAAGCCATATGTGCATGTCTCTCGCTATTGCAGGTATATCATATAAATCCTGTATTCGTTATTGTTTTTTTTGTTTTTGCTTTTGTTGAATCGACGATATAAATATAATTTGTCCATGTTCTCAGGTGTGGTCTTATGAACACCTTGCTCCCGGTTCACCGACGCGTAGGGATGGAACCGATAGAGTGTGGCCTCGGTTGCGTGCTTGGGAGTACAGCCGGAAGAATAGCCACTACCGCAGGAGAGTCGATCCCTATCACAACATCACGTTCTATCAAGGAGAGTTCGACCGCCTATCTCCGGGCCAATTGCGTTGGGCACCGTACATACGTTTGGCGCGACGGGTAGAAAAGTCGTTCGTCTTCACGCTCTCCGGGTTGCAGCGCACACCCCTCATCCACTTCAAGGTCGCAGAGTGGCAACTGCCAGACCGATCAATGCGCCATTTTGAGTTGGAGCAGGGTTTGCCCGCCGGTACCCCAGATATGAGGGTTAACAGGTACCCACCGGATGTCGGGCGGTTTGGCAAGGCCAATGCGCAAGAATTGTGCGCGGCCGAACTAGAGCTCTGGACTTCTTGGAAGGACACACTGACGGCCATCGTCTTGGAGCCGAACCCCGTTATCAGCATCGCGGAGTACGATGAGTGGTACTCCCGCATCACGCGGAGGAGAGTAGCCCCAGTCAACTTTGAACGCGGGGCGAGGTATGCGCCTAGGGGTCAGATCGACGAGCGTATGGCATACAATCTCGTAAGTTGCCCAACTTGTCTTGAATATATTAAAACTGATTAAAGTTACTTATTTGTTATCTCTTTGGATGTAGGTTAATGCCTCGCTTGCATTCTTCCAGAAGTTGAGTGAGCGGAAGGATCTGATGAGCGCAATGGGCGAGGATCTTCGCCAACAGGCTGCTGCACTGGCTATAGGCTGCGAGAATTTTGTGCGGCAAGCATCGTGACAGTCTTCGGTCGACAGCCCGGGAATGGGTTATACGGGCGCCAGCCCGTATAACGTTGATCCCTCCGGGCAAGCTTCAAGGGTGAGCCTGGAAGTTGGTGGTCCCTCTGTACCGGGGATGGGACATGCTCAAGCGTAGTGCGCCGATTACAGAGGCCCGACCTTCGATTTGTTCCCGGAACCCCAACCCCTCTCTCAGAGTCAAGTCACGCAAGAATGGCCTTACATTTTCAACGAGGCACTGCCCATTATCCCGTGGGCAGGACCACTTGGCGGCCCCGAAGGGCAATATCAGCCGGCAGAAGAAATGGCCGGCGAGCAATATCAGCCGGCCGGGGCCCCCGAAGGCGATTATCAGCCGGCCGAGGCCCCCCAAGGGGATTATCAGCCAGCCGATCCGTTGGTTGGAGGCCATTTTCTTCCGTTGCTCTTCCCCCCAGCGGAGGGCAAAAGCAACCGGTCGACCCCCGAGGGCAATATCCGAAAGGGCATCTAGCCAGGCCCCTGAAGCCGCATAAACATGACCTAATCCATCACCGTTATTTTAGCGGGCCCCCCCCAGACGATGCGTCGTATGACGTGCGTAACCCGCAGGGCTTGGATTACAGTGTCTCGTGGAGAGAACTGTCCACGCTGGCGCCGGGGATGTGGTTAGACAACTTTGTCATCTCGCAGTACGTGCAAATTCTGCGGCAAAGGAGTCGGGGAGCAGCCTAACTACGGTCCGCCCATTTTTATCCTCGATGCTTACTTTCACAATATGCCAGTACAAGAGTTTAACGACTGGAACAAGGCGAGGAAGCAGGCGAGAAAGGCGAAGGCCAAGGTCAAGTGGAGACTGTCCGCTAACCTACTCGCATATCTTGGTCGGCCGAGTCCAGAGAGCGCAAGTGTGGCGGATGTGTTTCTAATCCCAGCTATAACGAATGCCCACTGGTTCTTGATTTGCTATGAACCGGTAACGAATACCGTATAAGTCCTCGACAGTCTCTACGATGATACGGACGCGATTGGTGTGATTGAAATGTACCGAGGCTTAGGGATGTTGAATGCCATGGTAAGATCCAGTTTACTTCTTATTGTAACTTGCATATTGTAGAACTGATTAATCTTATTATGTTTAATGTTTAATGCTTATCCTGTTTCTCGCAGAATCTATTTGCTGCCATGGTCAATAGAGAGCGTCCTCGAGAGACCCGAGGGAGGGCACCGGGCGATAGGGAGGTTGTTCTCCGATTGAAGAGGATTAGGCCCAAGCAACTTAATTCCTCGCACTGCGGCGTCTTCCTCTGCATGTACATGGATTACATATGTCGGTCGGAGAGCCTCAAGAAGATCGTCTGGACCCAAGAATGCATAGACTGCTTTAGGTATAGGATGGCTTGGCAAATTATCAATGGCCGGCCTAGACCTATTAGATATATTGTAAATCCGTGTAATTGACAATGTTTGCGTAGTATAATAACATTATATTCACTTTTTTAATTGTCCTTAAAGTTCTTGAATCTTATAGTTTGAATGCGATTGACGATTTCATCTGTGTTGACTAAGATGTGATCGTTGTTGAATGCGATTGATTTGATTCACTGATATCGTTGTGTTGTTGAGCTGAGTGTTTTATTTGTTCTGTGTGATTTGCTTTCACCAGGAGGAAACAAAGTGTAAAAACTAAGTGAGACTTCTTCCTTCTGCTTGGTTGTCCGCTATATAGTATAGCGGACGTAGATAGGGCCGAAAAAAGAAACCAAGTGTTGGGGAGTCTTCCTTCTGCTTGGCTGTCCGCGATATAGTATAGCGGACGTAGATAGGGCCGAAAAAAACTAAGTGTTGGGGAGTCTTCCTTCTGCTTGGCTGTCCGCGATATAGTATAGCGGACGAAGATAGGGCCGAAAAAAAAACTAAGTGTTGGGGAGTGTTCCTTCTGCTTGGCTGTTCGCTATATAGTATAGCGGACGTACATAGGGCCGAAAAATGAAACTAAGTGTTGGGGAGTCTTCCTTCTGCTTGGCTGTCCGCGATATAGTATAGCGGACGAAGATAGGGCCGAAAAAAAAACTAAGTGTTGGGGAGTCTTCCTTCTGCTTGGCTGTCCGCGATATAGTATAGCGGACATAGATAGGGCTGAAAAAAAAACTAAGTGTTGGGTAGTCTTCCTTCTGCTTGGCTGTCCGCGATATAGTATAGCGGACGTAGAAAAAAAAACTAAGTGTTGGGGAGTCTTCCTTCTGCTTGGCTGTCTGCTATATAGTACAGCGGGCATAGATATGTAATTTTTTTGGTCACTTTTTTTTATCTCATTGCATCTTAAGCACGCTATATAGCCCATTTCTATGAATTCCGGCGAAAAACGAG
Source organism: Escallonia rubra (assembly GCA_033065855.1). Taxonomy (NCBI): domain Eukaryota; kingdom Viridiplantae; phylum Streptophyta; class Magnoliopsida; order Escalloniales; family Escalloniaceae; genus Escallonia; species Escallonia rubra. The sequence goes on along the minus strand of JAVXUO010000149.1, from coordinate 96,906 downwards.
ACAAATTATTTTTTTGGTTTTCCTATGAAGGGCCTATTCGCGCACACTTTAGCGCCAAATTCATAGCTTGCGAAAAATGTTGTAATTGATTTGGTCAATTTTTTTTTGCTCATTGCACCTTAGGCACGCTATATAGCCCATTTCTATGAATTTCGGCGAAAAACGAGACAAATTATTTTTGTGGTTTTCCTATGAAGGGCCTATTCGCGCACACTTTAGCGCCAAATTCATAGCTTGCGAAAAATGTTGTAATTTTTTATGTCACTTTTTGTTTCTCATTGCACCTTAGGCATGCTAGTTACCCCGTTATAGTATGACGGATGTAGGTAGAAACATATATTCCCAACATTATACATGCTTCAAAAGACGGGATTCGCCAATTAGAATGACATGTGGATAAGTGCCGGTTGGAATGAAATCCTAACATGCAGTAGGAAGAGATATATATATCACTCTTCATTTGACATATACTCATCAGATAAGTACTGATCATTTGTTAAAATATTGTTTCTCTCGTTTGATTTGAGATGCCTCTCACTAACCTCGGCCATTTCTTCCGCAAGTTGAAGCATATAAAATCGTTTTCTACGCAGCAACATCCGGTTATTCTCCATACGAATTTGGCGCACAGCTTTCTTACACTGCTTAACATTACGCCGCGACATAGTAAGTGCACGACGTTGCGGCACAGGTGCTCTCAGCGTGGTGAGATCTTGGTGTAGCGCTTCTGATTCCTTAACTCGATATGCCCATTCTCTCCGTAAACCGCAATAATACTCTCTGGGATCCGTGTACTTCACTTCTTTGTAGTCGTCGTTCCTTTCACACAACAACCACACAGTCTCACGTCCCCGCAGACTAGAACTCCCAGGAACTCCTGCCATTTAACTTTGTTTTGGTTCTAAAGCGATGAGCATGGCTAACATATATAAATAAGCCCACACACACATACACAATATATGGGTGTGATAGCTACACAATAGTCTGTCCATCTCTGGTGACAAGACAAGTCTCTGGACATTGAAGATGACAATAGTTGGAGACAATAGCATGCCCGTGTCATAAAGTTGACAAGTCTTTGGTGACAAGACAATTCTCTTTGGTGACAAGACAAGTCTCTAGTCTATTGCCAATGTTGGGTCACATCTCATAAAGTTGAACCTGTAGCTCTTTCATAAAGTGGTCCCATTTCAAAGTATATATAAGTACATGCATTGCTCATTGCAAAGGGCATAGAGTGATATACTCCCAATTTCATAACAACTCTGGAAATGTCATATACTCCACGAGATATTTTTGAAGCAATGGGTCGTTACTGGGCGGGCGAAGATGAATTTCACTATTCTTTGCGTCCAAGTTTGCGTTACTCATCAAGCTATGTGAATACATTACGTGCAGAATGGTCTTATCGGATGAATGAACATGAGGTCTTAGTAGCTGATTCACGGAGCATGAATATACCCATACCTCGACAAAAGGCAATCAACATGCCTCGAATTACGCACATGGAGCTTGAAAGGGCACTGCATCGAATACGTGAGGAAAATAATAGAATGAGAGTTCGTCAAAGTAGGCATAACTTACGTCGTATGGCACATGATGCACATGAAGATGGCAACAACAATGAAGCACAAGTATACTGGAACATGAGCTTCGAAGAAGGAAATGTTTCCGATGCTCCAGTTTCAGATGAAGATGACTGAAGATCGAGTACTATAGCGGACATAAGGCCTCCGCTTAGGCCGGGGTTCGGGAAGGTCGGAACTAAGTGTCTGGTCCGTGCCAACCATTTTCTGGTCCAAGTTGCAGACAACCATTTTTCTCTCCTAGGTCCGCTATATAGTATAGCGGACAACCCCGCAGAGGGAAAGTCTCCAACACTTAGTTTTTTTTTCCTCCTATCTATGTCCGCTATATAGTATAGCGGACAGCCCCGCAGAGGGAAAGTCTCCAACACTTAGTTTTTTTTTCTCCTATCTATGTCCGCTATATAGTATAGCGGACAGCCCCGCAGAATACAAGACCAAGCTTACGTCATAGTGGTGCAGCAGATCATCGTCTGCAACTTGGACCAGAAAATGGTTGGCACGAACCAGACACTTAGTTCCGACCTTCCCGAACCCCGGCCTAAGCGGAGGCCTTATGTCCGCTATGTAGTAGAGCTAGACGTTGTAGCGTACTGCAGTTTTAATAAATTGGCGCCCAAAGGCTTGTTTTAGTCGCATTGTAGCATAATGCTGTTTTAATAAATTGGCGCCCCAAAGACTTGTTTTGGCGTCAGAATCAACAATGTCAATATCGATAAACAATAAAGAACGTACGATTCACAATCAACGATCTCAATATACCGACGGAATCTCAAACGACACAATTAACGTACGATTCACAATCAACGATCTCAATATATCGAGGGAATCTCAAACGACACAATTAAGCACAATTAAGCGAGGAAAAATTTTGAAACACAATCAACAAGAACACAAATTATTTTATTAATAATAAATTAGGGTTCACATTGGGGGAAAGAAATTTTTTCACAAGTGCTCCGATCAAAGATTACAACTTGAAAATCCCACCACCCAAGGTGTTCAAACACTACAAAGTCCCCGAGTTCGAGGCCATGCTGGCGCACGAAGACGTTCCAACCCTCTGCGAATTGCTTTTTTTTGGGGTCGGCCGGGCTTCAGCTTGATTTCAACCTGCCATGCCCCCTTGCGGCTATATAATCTTGCACTCTCATGAATTGTTGTAAATTGATTGGTCAAGGCTTCCGGTATGTCCTAACAAACACAATACACAAAAAATAGGTTAGTTTTTAACCAAAAGATCAAACCTTTAACACACGAAAATACAGAGAAAGAGGGATGGCCTACAAGTTCATTCTCAAACCCCGGCATCATAACTTTGAAAAAGTGTTTGCCTGCCAGGTGCAAGTTGCCAATAAAATCGTAGGTGGTCTCCGATCCAGAAGCCATCGAGGTCGGCGTTGAGGGGAGGACGGTTTATCGCCGGAGTTGTGGGTCATCGGAGATGTGGGTCGCCGGAGATGGAGTAGCGGCCTGGGTTAGATGTTCGAGACAGAGAGAGTGCCCTCAGATAGGACTGATAACAGCCGATTGCCCGATATGATTAATATATATAATATGATAGAGTTATCCGCTACATTGTATAGCGGACATAAAAGAATACTAAAAGTTTTTCTTCGATGACGTCCGCTATATTGTATACCGGACATAAAAGAAGACCAAAAGTTTTACTGCGATGACGTCCGCTATATTGTATAGCGGACCTAAAAGTTTTACTTCGATGCCGTCCGCTATATTGTATAGCGGACGTAAAAGACTAAAAGTTTTACTGCGACGTCCGCTACATTGTATAGCGGACGGGGCTTACAAATATATATATATATATATATATATATATATATATATATATATATATATATATCAAATAAAGACTTTAGATTTGAATCGAGGGCCTCTAATAGGTCCCTTTTTTAAAAATTTCAGTATTCGGTCGAAAAATTATCCCTCCGAAAATTATTACAAATGTCATAAAGTTGTACAAAAAATTAAAGGTCCACTGCAGCTTGTTCGTCCTCATCTTCGGCGTCACCTTCTTCCCCGTCTTGCAAACCCCCTAAATTTATCTCCAGTGCCTTGTAATGGTTCCGCTTGTCGTGATCGGTCATTTTGTTGCACAATACACACCTTCACAGCTTTTTAGGTTGATTGCCGTTTCAATAGAACTTTTCACACACACGTTTTTTGCGACTTTAGAGTCGAAGTCCCTGCAAACGTCTTTTTGCTTGCGTGAACTCGCTCTCAGCTTTAGGAAGAAAGTTGTCTATTATTGCATCCCAGAAAATTTAAAGGATGTCTGACTGGGTTTCCACTTCCTGCAAGTGTAGAAATCTTGATCAATCAATTCCTGCATCCTAGAGATGTCCAGAAAAGGACAAGTCTACGCTCGTCTTTTTTAATTGCCTTTTCATCTCATCAATCATTTTCTACTAGTAACTCACTGCCAATGTTATTTCTCACATGAACCTACGTTCTTTAAGGATGGTAGACAAAACAGTACACATTGGGTTCATCTTTCTATTTTTTTTTTCTTCCTTTGCCGGCTCGTACACTGTGTTCATGCTTCCGCTCCTATGATCACTAACAAATATATTTAATGCGTGACTCATACTGTCGCAGCAGCTGACATTCAACGTAAAGAAACATGTACTTTTTATTTCCAAACAACTGTGTCTTTGTGCTCAATTAATATGAGATATTGCGAATAGTAATGATACTATATACGTATGCTAGCTACAAGATAAAATATAGCTGAATAACAGTAATAAATCGTTTATATGGTCTTGCATTTGCACAGATTCATTAACTAGTGTTAATAATAGTTGAAATGATTTCCCCACAACAATAACGGAAAGGAAGTATGCTCCAAATTTTGGGCATAAATAACTTTGAATGTTAAGTAATATTAATATATTGTTGAAATTATTGCTTATTAGAGCATTTCATTTTTTAAAAAATAAGATGATTCCACTTTTATACATGATGGCATAGGCAAACATTTAAAATAATTCATCCATTGCACATTTAAGTTTATTGGTGAAGGCAACCATGACATCTGGCAAATGAAGCACAATGGAAAAGTTAAAAGGAAAGATGCATAAAAAAGAACCAACAGTGCTGAAGCTGAAATAATTAACATATGGATGTTGATGCAAATGTTGTATCGAGCATCCTCAATCAAAACTTCAAGAAAAAGTAAAGGTTCAGAAGAGCTAGAAAAATCATTGTTGGAAATTTAGGCCCCGTTTGACACTAATTTTTTTTTCAATTATTGAAATTGAAAAAAAAAAAAAAAAGCCCGTGTGGTAACCATTTTTTTTTCTTCTCCAGTTTAAAAAACCTGAAGACGAAAAAAAAAAACTCTAAAAATGAGTTTTTTTTTTCACTTTTGGCTTTTTTTTTTGTGCTTCCCAGGGGCGTTTTTGGGTTTTTTGCAACCGCTTTAAAGAGTGACGGTTGACACTTTTTTAAAAAAAACAAAATATCAGATCTGGGCCATCCATGAGTACACGTGGATGGCCAGATTTTCTCTGCCGTCTCACTCTCTCTCCACCCTCCATCGAGGATAACTGAAGAGGCCTGTTATTCATTCTTACACTCTCGTATTATTGAACTTTTTTCCGAGACTCGTGTATGCTCACTTTGTTGTATGTGTTTTTTTCCCTATATATAGTAATTGAGTGGAGGCCTGAACAAATTTCCATCTTCCTTACGCCTGTTTATGAGGTACAAAGATTTTATACACACACACACACACACACGTTTTTGGCGACTTTAGAGTCGAAGTCCCTACAAACGTCTTTTTGCTTGCGTGAACTCGCTCTCAGCTTTAGGAAGAAAGTTGTCTATTATTGCATCCCAGAAAATTTAAAGGATGTCTGACTGGGTTTCCACTTCCTGCAAGTGTAGAAATCTTGATCAATCAATTCCTGCATCCTAGAGATGTCCAGAAAAGGACAAGTCTACGCTCGTCTTTTTTAATTGCCTTTTCATCTCATCAATCATTTTCTACTAGTAACTCACTGCCAAGTGCCAATGTTATTTCTCACATGAACCTACGTTCTTTAAGGATGGTAGACAAAACAGTACACATTGGGTTCATCTTTCTATTTTTTTTTTCTTCCTTTGCCGGCTCGTACATTGTGTTCATGCTTCCGCTCCTATGATCACTAACAAATATATTTAATGCGTCACTCATACTTTCGCAGCAGCTGACATTCAACGTAAAGAAACATATACTTTTTATTTCCAAACAACTGTGTCTTTGTGCTCAATTAATATGAGATATTGCGAATAGTAATGATACTATATACGTATGATAGATAAAATATAGCCGAATAACAGTAATAGATCGTTTATATGGTCTTGTATTTGTACAAGTCCGTTAACTAGTATTAATAATAATTTAAATGTTTTCCCTACAACTATAACGGAAAGAAAGTATGCTCAAAATTTTGGTCATAAACAAATTTGAATGTTAAGTAATATTAATATATTGTTTGAAATTATTGCTTATTAGAGCATTTCATATTTTCAAAAAATAAGATGACTCCATTTTTATAGATGATGGCATAGGCAAACATTTAAGGTAATTCATCCACTGCACATTTATGTTTATTGGTGAAGGCAACCATGACATCTTGCAAATGAAGCACAAGGAAAAAGTTAAAAGGAAAGATGCATAAAAAAGAGCCAAAGCCGCGCTGAAGCTGAAATAATTAACATATGGATGTTGATGCAAATGTTGTATTGAGCATCCTCAATCAAAACTTCAAGAAAAAGTAAAGGTTCAGAAGAGCTAGAAAAATCATTGTTGGAAATTTAGGCCCCGTTTGACAGTAATTTTTTTTTCAGTTTTTAAAATTGAAAAAAAAAAAAGCCCGCTTTGTAACCATTTTTTTTTCTTCTCCAGTTTAAAATACCTGAAGACGAAAAACAAAACTCCAAAAATGAGTTTTTTTTTCCCTTTTGGCTTTTTTTTTTTGTGTGCTTCCAAAGGGCGCTTTTGGGTTTTTTTGCAACCGCTTTAAAGAGTGACGGTTGGCACTTTTTAAAAAAAAATATATATCAGATCTGGGCCATCCACGAGTACACGTGAATGGCCAAATTTTCTCTGCCGTGTCACTCTCTCTCCATCCTCCATCGAGGATAACTGAAGAGGCCTGTTATTCATGCTTACACTCTCGTATTATTGAACTTTTTTCCGAGACTCGTGTATGCTCACTTTGTTGTATGTGTTTTTTTCGCTATATATAGTACTTGAGTGGAGGCCTGCACAAATTTCCATCTTCCTTACGCCTGTTTCCGAGGTACAAAGATTTTA
>JAVXUO010000149.1:0-85000 GCA_033065855.1 Escallonia rubra | reverse complement strand
AAACAGGACAAAACACCAAGAGTACGTCTCTATTATTGGACAAGAGTACCTTTATATTATTGCACAAGTGTACCTTTCTATTATTGCACAAGAGTACCTTTGATTATTGCACATACGACCAATCAGAAGGCAGAGTTTAAGATGGAATTCAGAGCTCCAGCCAATCAACAGCCAATCTACGTAAAGTCATCGACCAAAATTCTGATACATTGCAAAACAAGAGGTTGGTACCATGATCCCTCCAAAGAAAGCGGCATACGCAGTCTGTTATGTTTAAAATTTAAATATAGTACTTATATAAAAGTTACGGAGTATTTGTTTGTATTTTGAATTAATTTATCTTTTATGACTTTATTCATTTTGTCGTGGCTTATTAGGTTACAAGAGAGGTCCACTTTAAAGCACAGCCCGTGCAACAACACGTGTTCGTTAACTAATGTTGATAATATTTCAAATATTTTCCCCATGAAAATAATTGAATTAAAGTATGCTCCAAATTTTGGGCATAAACAACTTTGAATGTTAAGTACTAATATTAATATATTGTTAAAGTTGTTGCTAACTAGAGCATTTCCTTTTGTTTAAAATAAGATGATTCCTTTTTTGTACATGATGGCATAGGCAAACATTTCAGATCATTCATTCATTGCACATTTATGTTTATTGGTGAAAACAACCATGACATCTTGCAAATGAAACACAACGAAAAATTTAAAAGGAAAGATGCATAAAAAAGAACTAAGACAGTGCTGAAGATGAAATAGTTAATATATTACACGACGATGACACAACTATTATATTAAGCACCCTCAAGCAAAACTCCGATCCAAGACAAAGCAAACGGCATAGAAGAGCTAGAAAAATCATTGTCGGAAATTTAGGGTTGAAAAATTGTTTGGCATTTCAATCTTATGAAATTATTTAAAAACTGTTCGTTTGGGCTTAAAGCCCATTTCTAATCCCATCCCATTCATTTGTACAGATTCGTTAACTAGTCTTATATGTCCCACTTGAATAATCTTTGGACATTACGTCTGGAAAAAGATTCACCGAGAGAAATATAAGTAAAGTCTACTTTGGTAATAACATTTATTTAAGATTTATGGCGTAGGCAAAGCAATTCCAATCTCCTACCCCCCCCCCCCCCCCCCACCAAAAAAAAAAAAAAGACAAAGGTTTGGACGTTGCATTCATGATAGCGCTCCTACACTCACTAACAAAAATATATAACTCATCTTCTCAGCATTTAATACCTAACTCATCTCTCATAGCAGTTGACATTCAACGTCAACAACCATATTTTGTTTCCAAGCAACCATGTCTTTATGGTTAATTAACAAGAGATAATGCAAGTATTATTAATGATACAATATGTTAGATGAATGATAACTCACATATCTTTTTCGTCTTCTTGGTTACAAACTTTATTGGCTAAAATACTAATTATGTAGCAATAGTAATAGAAAAATTTTGGCTACTACCGGGGTTGAAGGAAACTTCCTCCGGTCCTATCTCTCATATAGCGACAATTAATGATCATTGACACCTTGATGCTTTTACGCTTCGTTTATCTATCACGCATGCTTGTCAGAAAGTGCTACACGAGAAATTTAGATAACGTGAAGTAAAAGAAGGCAAATTTATGTTTTACATCAAATCTTATGCAACTATGCAACCAGTGTACTACTACTATATGCAGGGTCATTTGGTTAAAACTGAGTCTTGTGCTAGTTATGCTTGGGAGAAATTTGAACGTTCATAGCAAGCGCATTAGCTGATCCCCGCTGATGCGCGCTCCTTGCGCTCTTTTTCCAGTGTCCTCTGGCACATGTATCGGATTCGCCTCCATTAGTCATCCTCGATCAGTCTATAATTTTGCTTGAGACGACTGCTTAGAGGCAACCCACTTGTGCTGTCTTAGTCCCAGTTAGTTTTCTTCCTCCTACATGGTAACATAGTCTGTAACATTGTGGTCTGGTTTTGGTACAAATGTCTTGTCTCTTGGTCTTGTGTATAAGTTCTCTGGATAGTTTCTGGCTAGGCATTGGTGTGATTTCCACAATTATCACTTCTCGGTACGTACTTTTCTTTTGGGACAATGATCAAGCCTAGTTGGGGCATGTCCTCTAGCATCTACTGTGGAAGTACATGAGCTGTAGCTTTGTTTACGTTCAACCAGATAAATGGGATGGGGGTTTGGTTGTTTGAGACACTGCACCAATCAATTTTTATTTACCTGAAAGAAGGAATTTAGTAATCATGCACGGATAATTTGGTTAACTAATAAAGTAGCCGGATTCGTTGTTTGTGAATTTATGTGATGACATCTTGCAAATAAAGCACAACGAAAAAGTTAAAAGGAAAGATGGATAAAAAATAAAAAAAAAAACAACACAGTACTGAAACTGAAATAATTAACATATGGATGTTGACGCAAATGTTATATTGAGCATCCTCAATCAAAACTTCAAGAAAAGTAAAGGAACAGAAGAGCTAGAAAAATCAGTGTTGGAAATTTAGTGTTGGAAAATGGTTAGGCATTTCAATCTTATGAAAATATATAAAAATTGTTTGTTTGGGCGAAAGACGTATTTCTAATCGCCTCCCGTGCATTTGCATATATCCATTAACTTATGTCGCACTTGAATAATTTTTGGATATTAATTCTTTTACAAGCTATTATGTAAGCTATTACGTCACGTTAAGCTTCACTTCCAAACCTTAAATGATAACGAAATAGATTCATCGTAGTTTCCAAGAGATATGGCAATCAAGTATACTTTGGCCTTTTTAATTGTTTTTTCATATCATCAAGCGCTACCTTACCACTAATAATTCATTGCTGATTTTATTTCTCACATGAAATTACATTTGTTTAAAAATGCTCTCTCTCTCTCTCTCTCTCTCTCTCTCTCTCTCTCTCTATATATATATATATATATATATATATATATACTAACAAAACACATAACTCATACCTGACTCTATTTCTCATGGCAGTGGACCTTCAAGTCAAGAACCCACAAACTTCATGAGAGGAAATTCTAGACACCGTAAAGCAAAAGGAGACGTCTCACTCGAGTTCAGATACATGAACCTCTATTATTGTACCCACTAGGAATCTCTATTATTGGACATACGACCAATAATTGAATTAAAGTATGCTCCAAATTTTGGGCATAAACAACTTTGAATGTTAAGTAATATTAATATATTGTTGAAATTATTGTTCATTAAGCATTTCATTTTGTTTTTAAAAAATAAGATGATTCCTTTTTTATACATGATGGCATAGGCAAACATTAAAAATACTTCATCCATTGCACATTTATGTTTATTGGTGAAGACAACCATGACATCTTGTAAATGAAACACAACGAAAAATTCAAATGGAAAGATGCATAAAAAAAAACCAAGACAGTGTTGAAGATGAAATAGTTGATATATTACACGACGATGAAGCAAATGTTATATTGAGCACTGTTTGCGCTGTTGGGCAAACTCACAATCGATTTGTGCGCCGACGGCACAATCGATTAAAAGTGCGGGATCTTTTTTGCCCATCGGGCCTAGGGACTTCCCTGAAAGCAAGAAACTTCGATGATCAGATGGAAATTAAAGTAGAACAATTGCACCCCCATAAATGACAAACTGAGCTTCGATTGATTGTGAATATTTATACAACAATGTTCCTAAGTCTGGAAACTGAACTTCCTATCGATAGGCAGCCAAAACCTCTAAACATAAAAGTAAAGAAAAAGACCTGAAAAAGTCTTTATATGTCTGGTTGATGATTGATGATTGTGTTCTTCTTTGACCCACTATTTATACCCACTTAGATATAAATTATCCACTTAGAAAATAATCACCCACTAATAAGTAACCAACCACAATTATCCCTTATCAATATGACACATTTTTCAGAAGTTGGTTTCTTTCACTTCTTGAATCTTCCATTATCTCTTCAGAAATAAAAAGTAAATGTCATTTAGTATTTAATCAAAGTGAACTTATTAGTGAAAAAAGATATTTTATGGTGCAAACAAGCACCCTCAAGCAAAACTCCAAGACAAAGTAATCAGTATAGAAGAGCTAGAAAAATCATTATCGGGAAGTGTTGAAAAATTGTTTGGCATTTCAATCTTATGAAATTATTTAAAAACTGTTTGTTTGGGCTTAAAGCCCTTTTCTAATCCCGTCCTGTTCATTTGTACAGATCCGTTAACTAGTCTTATATATGTCGCACTTGAATAATCTTTGGACACTAATTCTTTTGCAAACTATTAAATAAGCTATTACGCCACGTTAAGCTAAGGAAAAAAATTCATCTTAGCCTCCGAGAGAGTGAAGTCAACTTCGGTCTTTTTAATTGTCTTTTCGTATCATTAGCGCTAGCTTACCACTAATAATTCAATGCTGATTTTATTTCTCACATGAAATTACAGATTTATGGTAGGCAAAAATATATAACTCATCTTCTCAGCATTTAATACCTGACTCATCTCTCATAGCAGTTTACATTCAATGTCAACAACCATATTTTGTTTCCAAGCAACCATGTCTTTATGATTAATTAACAAGAGATAATGCAAGTAATATTAATGATACAATATGTTAGATGAATGACAACTCCAATATCTTTTTCATCTTCTTGGTTACAAACTTTACTGGCTAAAATACTAATTATGTAGCAATAGTAATGAAAAATTTTTGGTTGCTACCCGGGTTGAAGGAAATTTCCTCCTCTCATATAGCGACAAATTATGGTCTTTGGCACCTTGATGCTTTTACATTTCGTTTATCTATCATGCATGCTTGTCAGAAAGTGCTACACGGGAAAACTTAGATAATGTGAAGTAAAAGAAGGCAAATATTATGTTTTCCATCAAATCTTATGCAACCAGTGTACTACTACTATATGCAGGATCATTTGGTCAAAACCGAGTCTTGTGCTAGTTATGCTTGGGAGAAATTTGAACGTTCATAGCAAGCGCATTAACTGATCCCCGCTGATAAATCGGATGGGGGTTTGGTTGTTTTGACACACTGAACCGATCAGTTTTATATATCTGAAAGAAGGAATTTAGTAATTATACACTGATAATTTGGTTTACTAATGGAGTAGCCGGATTCGTTGCTTGTGAATTTATTTGATGACCACAGTTCTTCGGTCACCTTGTATTAAGGATCTACAGTAATACTTATATCATAAATGTTAACTTTGTCATTCACTTTTCCTTTATCGATGTGGTCGAATATCATTTGTGGTTTAATTTAATGATTGTGCAATTATAGAACTTTTGCATAACAAAAGGACCACAAATTGTTCAGGACTTTGTTGACGAAGCATCAACATACAGTGTTACGATAGCTTCAATCTACTAAATATTTCTATTGAGATCAATATACATGTACAGTAATTAAAATTTATAGTGTATGCATCAACATACCAATATGACATACAAAATTAAAAAAAGATTGAGTTTCTGACAAAAAATTCAATTTAATTTGGGTCAAACTATTACCTTTCTTCTTCTGTTGCTGAAAAAGACGATAGGGAACTCTCTGCAAGTTATTTTCTTTAACAGAATTTTATGGTGAAGGTGTAATAGCTCTACGGTAGTACAATATTAAAGTTAGCGGAGGTAATAGGCTTTTTCAGGTGATGATGTTCAGAGACCATACATGAGTTTAAGGGTGATTTCATAAAAAATTTCTCTAATAATCAAAATCAAAATAACTTTTAACTCCACCAAAAGCATATATTTCAGGAAACAGACCTAATATTCTACGATATGTAAAAAATAACCTTATATTTCATATAGCACTCGAATTCAAAAAGGGTATTTTCCATAAAATATGGAACACTTAAGATGATATGACCGGATCATACCAAAAAAAGCCCTTACAAGTAAGATACATTAGCTAGAAACCTTAGGGTCTGTTTGGTATGACTTTCAGTTTTTAGTTTTTTTTTCTAAAAAAAAAGAGAAGAGTTCTGGTTTTTTTTTTACCAGTTTAAAAAACTGGTGGCTGTTTGACAGAGTTTATTTTTTCAAAAAAAAGAAAAGAGCAAGCGTTTGACAGGACAGCTCTTTGGGTTTTTTTTTTTTTTTTTATATACTTTTTTTTATAATTAAAGGTAATTATAGTAATATTTTTATGACTTCTTTTTCTGTTTTTTTTCCTCTCTCTCTCTCTCTCTCACACACACACACACACACACACATCTCATAAATGCCAAATCTGCTCACACCACACAGTCCCTATCGTCGACCACCATCACTAGCCAACCTCACACCGATGACCCATCATCACAAACCGGTAACCCATCACTACCAACCCTCTATTCTACAACATTAAAGATTCAGCCATCTCGATCTTCAACTCCTTCTAGAGCTCGTCGACACCAACGCGTCGTAATGCAACACCTGCAATTCTCCTGCAAGTCGGCCGGTGTGGTAGGTGGGTGTTTGTTTGATGATGAGGTGGGTTGTCTGCGACAGAGTGGGTGGTGTCGCCGGCCCTAATTCTCCTTCAACACCGGCGCCGTTGCTGCGCTCAACTCCATACCCGGTACCATGGGCCCTAATTCTCCTTCAACACCGGCGCCGCCTCCGCACCGCTACTGTCATGGCGTCGCAGCCACAAAGATGACCAGCGGTAACAACTTCGGTGGCCGGTGGAGGTGATGGACTCGGTGGGCTGTGGAGTCCACAAGAGTTGTGGCCAATCGAGCACAGTGTTGATGAAAGAGACGACCCATCAAAGTGCTGATGAAAGAGACGACCCAACAAAGAAATTAAACAATTTGTTGCTAGTGAGGCTCGAAGCCTTGACTTCATTAAAGAGCAACAGGAGCCCGCGTGAAAAGAGGTTAAGAAAATAGCTTGGAGCTCTTTTCGAAAATGGGCCTAGTTTTTAAAGAGCAAGCCCTAAAAAAAAGGAGAAACTCAACCAAACACCCAAGTTCCATGGACTTTTGGAAAACAAAAAAATTGGACCAAAAAAGGGCCGTCAAACGGCCCCTTAGTCTATGGTTTCCTAAAAACATGCAGTGTAGGACACAATCGCTATCCCGTAGACTTAGTTTGACAACAAAAAAAAAATTTGGTTTTCAGTTTTTAAATTGAAAAAATTAAAGAGCAGCTTAATTTGTTTTTTTACAAAAACAAGTGGGTGTTTGATAACCCAAATTTATTTTGAGTTTTTTTTTTGTGTGTTTGATAACCCAGTTTTTATTTTGTGGTGGTTTGCGGTGGCGATGGTGGGGCGTAGTGGTGGTCGACGGTGGTGGTGGCCGGCGGTGGCTGCTGGCCGCCGGTGGTCGTCGGCTGTGGCTGTCGGCCGCCGGTGGTCTCCGGCGGTTGTTGCCGGAGGTGGTGGCTGCCGGAGGTGGCTGCCGGCGGTGGGAGGGTGGTGGTGGTGGTCTAAAAAAAAAACCAGTTTTTGGAGTTTTTTTTTTTACTCTTCAATTTAAAAACTGGTTTTTTAAAATTGGAGAAGGAAAAAAAATGGTTACCAAACGGGCTTTTTTTTTTTTTCAATTTTCAAACTAGAAAAAAAATGAGTGTCAAACATGGCCTAAGTAATTCCCATGCCCACCTTTTTACACGCTCCGTAGGATAATTTAGCAAGAGAGCTTAACGAGATGCCTATATATAGAAGCTACTGGTCAGAAAGCATACCATGTGCATGAGGATCTTGATCGAAACTTTCATAGTTATATTTGATGTCTTGGGCATGTGGAGAACCACATTCACGAGATTAGACATCAAAGGATCCTACATTCGGTATGTGTTAAACATCGACTACACATTTTGAAGCTTATAAACAGATCCACTATTGTTATTTCCTTTGATCTCTGTTATGTTAAAAATGTAAAGATAATATATAAAAGTTATTTGTTTGTACTTTGAACGTAATTTATATTTTATGACTTTATTCATTTTATCGTGGCTTATTAGGTCACAAGAGAGGTTCACTATCGACGAGTCATATAACTTGCAAATCTAAAATCATCGGGGAAAAAAAAAAAGAGGTCCACTTTAAGCACAGCCCGTGCATTTGCACGAGTTCATTAACTAGGGTTTATCATATTTCAAAATTTTCCCCATGACGATAACTGAATTAAAGAGTACTCCAAATTTTGGGCATAAACAACTTTGAATGGTAAATACTATTTTTATATTGTTAAAATTGTTGCTTATTAGAGCATTTCAATTCATTTTGTTAAAAATAAGATGATTCCTTTTTTGTACATGATGGCAAAGGCAAATATTTAAAATCATTCATCTATTGCACATTTATGTTTATTGGTGAAGACAACCATGACATCTTCGCAAATGAAGCACAACCAAAAAGTAAAAAAAAAAAAAAAGATGCAAGAAAAAGAACCAAGACAGTTGCTGAAGATGAAATTGTTAATCTATTACATGACGATAATGCAAATGTGATATTGAGCACCCCCAAGCAAAACTCCAAGACAAAGTAAACGGTACAGAAGAGCTAGAAAAATCATTGTTGAAAATTTAATGTTGAAAAATTGTTAGGCATTTCAATCTTATGAAATTATTTAAAAACTGCTTGTTTGGGCGAATGGCCCATTTCTAATCTCATCTCGTTCATTTGCACAGGTCCATCAACCACTCTTTTATGTCGCACTTGAATAATCTTTAGAGATTAATTCTTTTACAAACTATTACGTACACTATTACGTCACGTTAAGCTAAGGAAAAAGATTCATCATAGCCTGGAAGGGATACGTGAATGAAGTCTACTTTGATCTTTTAAATTGTCTTTTCATATCATCCAGCGCTAGCTTACCACTAACCACTAATAATTCAATGCTGATTTTTATTTCTCAAACGGAATTACATTTATATAATATATAATAAGCAAAGCGAGAAAAGTATTGATAGCTTCTTTGCGTGACACATTATTGTTTTTTTGTAGGGTTAATTACAAAACTGTCTCCTGAGGTTTACACGTTTTTGCACTTTACCCCCCGTGTTTACAACTTTTGCAATAGTGTCCTCCGAGGTTGATAAAATCATTTCAAACAGCTCCAAAATTGGACGTCCGTCCAATTTTGGACTTTAAGTCGTCATGTGCGATGCACATGCCATTTTGGCATGGGCAAATTTGTAATTTCCCCTTCCCCATCTTCCCCACCACTGTGTTCATCTCTCTCTCTGTTCCCATTAGACTTGGGGTTTAATCTCTATCTCTCTCTCTCTGTTCCCATTAGACTTTTGGGTTTAACGAGGGTGATGGGTTGAGAAAGCTGGAGCGGTGAGAAAGTAATGCTGGGAGCAGAGGCTTAGTGGACGAGTTGGAGATAAACGCAGCTGAAGCCGAATCAGGTGAGAAATAGTTCTGCCGGCAGTGGCGTATGGTGGTCGTTTGTACCGTCGGGGAAGCAAACAGAGTCGCCATTTTTCAAACAAACTATATATATGAACTGGGTTTTTGTATACGATGTTTGTGTGTGTATGTGTGTGTGAGGGATTTGATTGGGTCGATTGGGGATGAATTAGGTGAGTAACAGGAGTGAGTGAGTGCATAATTCTAAGAAGAAAGAGTGGCAAAATGCAGAATTTATATTATCCGGATTTAAGAAGATGACACGGGAGATTCATTGCAGTGCAGGTCCCCCCACGGCTCGGCAGCGTGTCCAGGTTCAGACACAAAAGACCTTGGTCCACGCTTTCTAATGGATAACTATGAAACCTTGTCGGAATCCTCAGCCGTGGCTACATCTACCGCGAGCTCTTCCGGCGAGACTTCGATCAAGGCGGCGGCATTCGCATCGTGGACATGCTGTTCCGCTGCAATATCCAAGTCATCACCAGCACAACTTTCCAGCCAAGCCTTTACATGATTTCATCAATCTCACAACGGTAATTAACCTCATACACTCCTTATATATGAGCCCAATCCACCCTCACTTCCCATCCCCTTCTCTCTATTCCTCTCTAATCCTGAACTTCACCACAAATCTTTGAGATTCTAATTTCTTTACCTCCTAGGGTTTGTCACAAAAGAATGGAGTCTAAATATGTCACTGTTTAGCATTTTTTCAGGAGTCTTGATGATGGGTTTTCTCTGCTCATCTCAAGCTTATGTATTCCATATTGGTGGGAGAAAGGGTTGGGTCCTCAAGCCTTCTGAGGACTACAACCACTGGGCTGAACGAAATCGCTTTCAAGTCAATGATACGCTTGGTAAGTAACCACAGATTGCAAGAATGGTTTTTTTAATGAAAGTGAATGCATTTGCATGATCTGATACAAGATTTTTGGCATATTTGCAGTATTCAAGTACAAGGCTGGCTCGGATTCAGTTCTGATTGTGGTGGGGAAGATGGGGAAGGGGAACACAGAGAGAGAGAGAGAGAGAGAGATGGACACAGTGGTGGGGAAGATGGGGAAGGCAAAATTACAAATTTGCCCATGCCAAAATGGCATGTGCACCACACATGACGACTTAACGGACGTCCAATTTTGGAGCTGTTTGAAATGGTTTTGTCAACCTCGGGGGACACTATTACAAAAGTTGTAAACACGGGGGGCAAAGTGCAAAAACGTGTAAACTTCAGGGGACAGTTTTGTAATTAACCCTTTTTGTATGACACGTCATCATATCCTTATTTTAAGATCAATTAATTTATATATTAGTAAGTTGTATTTACTTTAAAACCTAATTCTAATCATTTTAAAATTCTACCTAATCAATATACTAATGTGTTAAGACTTCTTTTTTTTATTTTTACGTCCTTAAAAGTTTATAAAAACTAATTGGGTTAATTACACATATGTCCCTGAAGTTAGGGAATAATTACAGGTAAGGACAATAGTTTGGACAAATAACACTTATGTCCGTTGACCCAACGAAAAATCGTTATACATGACGTTTTGAAATGAAAAGACCAAATTACCCTAACTTTGAAATCTAATTTACAAATGCCATTCATTCCTCTCTTCCTTAATCTCTTTTTCCAACATGTAACTCTACTCTCTATCATTTTCCCCAGCAACTCCAACCACAACCAACAAAGCTAATGCCACCAACACCTCCATCTACCAAATCCAAAAACCACCACAATCAATTGCTAAAACTAACTAAAATGCATCAATCCTTAATCTTTTATTTTTTTTAAAATCAAATTTACAATTGCAATCTGAAAATTTCTATGTTCTTTTATCTTTTTGGGTTTCCAGGGTTTCTTAGGCAATCGGCAAAATTGGTGCCGTGAATGTAGTCGTACACCAGGTAGATGTAGGTGACGGACGTGGACGCACCTTTATGCTTGATAATGCTAGAGTAATGGCTCTTGCAGATGAGGGAGAGTTTTGCTTGTAGCTCTGAGGTGTCGATTTGGCAGCGAAGTTTGCGCTAGAAGACGATGATGTCGGCATCGCGGATGCAGCATCGCCAGGAGGCGGCGGAGGAGGAGGAGTAGTGGCGTTTGGCGAGGAAGTTGTTGGTGGCGAAGGAGATTTCTGAGAAGGCGTAAACGTGAGAATTTTCCTGTAGGGAGTCGCGGAGGGAAGAGAAGGAAGCCCGGCTGGAGACGGAGGATTTCCACGAGTCCTTGTTGTAGTTGTACGTGGAGCTGGAGCCCGTGGTCATGGGGGTGGTGTAATTGGCGCTCATGGAAGGAGATGGAAGCCCCGCGCTTGTTGATTTTGCAGCTGATTTGTTGGGTTGCGGCAACGTCGCCGGCGATGGGAGCGTTGCGACTGATTTAGGGTTGATTTTGTGGCTGATTTAGGGTTAATTTATATTTATGAACTCTACATATCTTCTATCTCGATTGGGAGAAGGATTGGTGCGAAGTTGGAAGAGATGGAGAATTAGGGTTTCAAATCCTAATTTGAACAAAAATTGGGTCTAAACCTATATATAACGTATCTACCAAATAAGGGTAGTATTGGTATTTTAAAAATACGTACCACTGACATCAGTAAAAATGAACGATTTTTTAACAGATTAACAATTGAAGGACACGTCTGATATATTTTGAAACTTAGTGTCCTTGACTGTAATTACCCCTAACCTCAGGAACATATGTGTAATTAGCCCAAACTAATTCTAATCATTCTAGAACTCTACTTTATCATTATACTAACTTATTAGGACTTAATATTGACTATGATATCTCAAAACTACTCTCTAATATGAATATAAAACTCATATAAATAAAAAACGAAAATAATACTTTTGATTTAGAAGAAAAAATTAATTTAAAAATTAATTCTAATCATTCTAAAACTCTACCTAATCAATATAGCTAGGTTATGGGCGAGACTATTTACAAATCTAGGGACTTTTAAAACATTCCAGCAAACAAAAGAATTAAGAATTAAGTTTGCCAGTGAGGTAGTTGATCTTGGTGATTGAGCCAATTTACAACTTCTTGCGCATCCCCTTCAAGGATAATGTGGGTACAGTTGTTTCTCTAGGCAAGATCAATTGCAAGTAAACTTGCTAGTGCTTCTGCTGGTTCAGCTCTGTAGAATCGTTAGAAGCGGTTTGAGCAGAGATGATATTATCATTGTGATCACGAACAATAGCAGCTTGGAAGGATTTGGAATCCCGTACTGCAGCATCGAAGTTGATACGGTGCCAGTGGAGGGGGGTATTGACGCTGACAGAGGAAGGAATTCCAGAAGTTGAAGGAGAGATGATGGCCTTTCTGTAGCTTTGATAAGTCTGCAGGATCTGTTTCGATACTTCCGAGATATTGATTTTCCAATTTTGAAAAACCAATAAATTTCTGCATTTCCATAAAATATCCATAACTGTAGAAGCAAAAAGAGTGTAGCAATGTCTAATGTTAGGATCATTGCCAATGTGAAGAGGAGGGGTTCAGATAGAAGAGAGCCATTGGATGGTGTAGTCCTTGAAAGCAAGGTTGGAACCAGAGTGCATAAGGTTTGGTAGGGGAGGCGGACATAAGTTTTCAGGAGATGCAATCCAGAGAGCTCGAGTCATAGGGCAAGTAAGGAAGATGTGGGATAAGGACACTTCTTTTGAGTTGCAGAGGGGGCATCTGGTATCGATATCAGGGAGAAAAGATTGGATTTTCTTGCGAACAGGGAGGATATTCCAAGCTATACGCCAGATAAGAATTTTGTGTCTTTCCCGGATTTTGGCTTTCCAAAGTTTTTTCCAAAACTGTTGGTCAGATTGATGTTCAGATTGGAATCGACATTGATTGGCAAACAGATAAGCGGATTTGGCCAAAAAATTTCCAGATTTGTTTGGAATCCAGGCTAAAAAATCCTGGGGACTTGATCAGCATTTAATACCTGACTCATTCTCTCACAGCAGCTAGCATTCAACGTTAAAAAACCATTTGTTTTTTTTTGCTTCCAAACAACCATGTCTTTGTGTTCAGTTAAATTGAGATAATGTGAATATTAATGATACAAAATATGTATGCTAGATAAAAGATAAAATAAAACTGAATAACAGTAACAGATGGTTTGTAAGTGATTCAGCTCAGCATATTCTTTTGACTTTTTCTTGGTCATCATCTGTAGATTCTCAACCCGTCTAAGGCCTGACTTCAATTTTGCGTTGGACTACTACTTGGTCACAATTCACGAACTTTATTGGCTTAAGGTGTAGCATTAGTTAAGGAAAAAGTGTTGGATATAAATCCTTTTACAAATATTTTTTGAATAGAATCACAATTTCTTACACATAATAATATAGAGTATAATATAAATCAATAATATCACCTTACAAAATAAATAGGAACAATCGCACCAAACTATAGAATCAAGCCAAAAGTCAATTCGCACCTCCCAAATGGAATTAGTGACTCGATGCGATGGGTGTTGCGGCCCGCAAATCACAGGATTAGTTTATATAACACTATTCCCATTTACATGCAGTTGCAATGTAAACTGCTTCAGAATTGAAAGGTTTCGTTTTGACTATTGCTTTTCAGCCCTAATTTTGACTCTCGTGAGTCGTAGCATGCTTAACATATGCATTTCTTCGTTGATAATGCATGGTCATAGCAAAAGCCTCTTGTTTATACCGTCTAAGTTCTTTAGGTAGTGTTAGAGATGTCAAAAGGCTCAGGCCGACCGCGAGCTGGCCCGGATTGGCCCGGCCCTCTTTGTGCAGAGTGTCGGCCCAAACACATAGGGCCTAGGGCTAGGCCTTATTTTTGTCCAAGAAAATCCAGCCCGGCCCGGCCCTAAAAAGGCATGGGTCAAGCCTTAAAAAACAGGTTGGCCCAAAACTGGCTCGTTTTTTAGGGCCTGGCCTGGTTTTGGCCCTGTTTTTTTGCCCTATTTCTGGCCTTTTTCAAGGCCAGTTTTTGACTACTTTTTGTTTTTTTTTATTGGAACCCTTCAACTAATTGTACTTGCTTTTTTATCCCTTTTTGGCTTCTGGTAAAGGTACTTCTTTGATTCGTAATTACAAGTGAAGCAACGCAAAGATACCAAGGATATAACTCACTAGATAGGCGTAAATCATTTTCTTATACACAATATTGACTTCTATGCCCTTTCACTATTAATTTGCAGTCCTGACAAATATTGAATTATTTGTTGCTCATGTAGGTCTAAAGCAACAATATGCTTTTGAAATTTCTGTTACCTTAGGTCTAAGCTTACTCTCAACATATGAGCTTCTAATAATTGTTTACTTAGTTTCTTCTTCTTGTCTGAAATCGCTGATTGTGAATTTTGAATGTCATTGTATTGAGAATTTAAATGCCATTAATTATGTAACTCATGCATAGCCTCAAAAGTAATTTTGCAGACGGGAAAATCAGTCAATTCTAGAAATTTTCAGTCAGCCAAAAGCCATTTGGCCATTGTATTGAGCTGAATAGTGCACATTTTTTTCATTTTTTTTTTGTTGTGTTGCATATATTTCTCGAGGAATTGTATTGACGGATAGTATCGCAATACTATTCTTATTATTATGGGAATGCTAATTTCGACAACATGTTATGCTTTTTCATGCTCTCGTTTGTTGTTAAGAAATTTATGTTTTGTTGCTAATGTACTTTTAAACGAGAAAAGTGAGCGTACGGAACAAGGCGTGAAAATAGATGATACTAAGGATTATGGTCAAGTTACATGCTAAAGTGTATCAAAATTTGCAGGATGAACTACGAGCTGGTGTGTAAAAGATGAATCCCATTATACGTTCACAGATGTTTTTCAGAGGAGGCTAGCAGCACACTGCTTGATCTCCACCTGGGAGAAGCTGATAGCATGCTCTCATTTCTGGAGATAATACGAAATAAAAAGGCAGTAGGATGAATAGAAGAGGAATTGTCAAGACAAAATGCAAAATGCTTGATAAAAGAGTAAGAGCAGATGGATTAGATGAAAATGCTTAACTAATCAATTGCTAATCATTCTTGTTTTCTCAAAATTACAAGCAACCGGTCCCAAGTCCGGATAAAAAGAGGAAGACCTATCAAAAAATTTATTTCGTGTGTTAATATTTTCGCAAAACAAAACAGGAATATAAAAAAATAATAATAAGTCCGGGCGCGGCCCTAAAGTTAGGGCCTAGGGCTTGGACATGGCTTGGATTTCCCAGCCTTGAGCCGGGCCGGATTTCCCAGGCCCGAAGCCCTGTATGACCAGGCCCATTTTTGGCCCTCTGGGCCTGGGCTGGGCCGGCCCAAGCCCGGCCTTTTGACACCTCTTATTAGTGTCCTTTATTTGTTTCTTTTGCCTTGCTTGACTTTGGTCTGAGTTCCACCCTAATCACTTTTTTCTGTATGTACTTTTCTTTTGAGATGATTATCAGTTCTCGTATGGGCATGTCCTTTCAAGCACAAAGAATTCTAGAGAAATACGTTCACACATAAACTTGCTCCTCGATTCTTTCCATTTTTTGTTGCACCATTTTTGTGGAAAGAACGGGGGTGAATTCAAAACCTTGCATGGAAATCACATTCTACAACAAACGAACAAAATGAAGAACATCTAGAGGGAAGATAATGTACAAAGCATGCACGCGGTTCGACTAGTGGCCTAACTCACCGGATGGAGATGCCAGTGACCTCTCTCAGGTGCACACAAACAATGGAGAAGGCAAGAAGAAATTAACGCTACTTTGTCCATGAGATCTTAGGGAAGAAACCCTATTCTTTAGAAAATGGCGAAAGGTCCCTGTGATCCACATGAGGAAGCGGCAACTATGCACCGCCAAAATAACACCTACCACTGCAAACCATATCCATACTGATTTTTGAACCATCTTGACGATTGGCTCCCACATGGAGTTGAATTTCTTATGTTACGAAATCGCTCTAGATAAATATGTATAGACCACGATAACCAAATAAGAAAACACAAGAAATATGAGAGAACTCAAATCCACTTTGCACAAGTCAGATTTACAACGCTCCCTCACGTGTATCAACATCTTATATGACCATTCCTCAATCATTGATTCGTAGCTATTCCCAGGTGTAACGGCTGTCATTGAGATTAGGTACGTGAGTGCCATGAATGTCATTGCCACCCACATTATCGCCATGAGGAGCCACGCGAAAATTCTTCGTTTCAATGGTAGGCCGCTCACAAGCAGAAGGACTGTGCTCAGAGCAGCAACGAAAGGCGACGTGTTGTAGCTCCAGAATGTCTCGTAGACGCCGGGATAGTTAGCGGCCATTACAGATGTCCCGGCATAGAAAGTTATATTCCTATTGCCTTCAAAAACAAACGTCTGATCTTCTTGCCAAAGACCACCAGAGGGGTTAATGGCGGCTTGATAAGCCATAGTTGCAATAAGTGTTGCAGCTATCAATAAGGAATCATACTTCCTTTCCAGCCAAGTGTGCCGCTTCTTCGAGCGATTCATCGTGACTTTGTGCATCTTTTTCCACCAATGCAAGCACGCTTTGTGATTCTGCTGTGTAGCAAAGATGGACAATGTGGCAGTAATGCCTTGTGATCGTACAGTACAAATGAGGTTACCCCGTTACCGTGATCATCTCCTTTAGTTGCTGGGTTGGTGGCGCGTGATTCTGGAGGCAAGTCTTTGGCTCTTTGAGCTCCGGCTGCGACAAGCAAATCACGAATATCTACGGATTTCATATCCCTTGGCATGTGTTGTATGAAATCCAGAGCTGTAAAACCATTCGCATTCAATGCGTTTACTCTCACAACGGGAGGTTCTCTGACTGCATTCAGTTCGTTACTCTCATAAGCTAGTGAAAAAGAAAGAAGTGCTATAACTTAAAGGCTAATAATAGTCCAATTTATACGGTTTGATCACTTACCTCCATTTGTTTCAGAGCAGTTGCAGTGTGTAAAATGGTGTTGCCATTGTGATCTTGTGCATTCGCAAGATCACGTCCCAACTCCACTAATCACTTTAACGCTTCCAATTGATTGTGTTTCACGCATAAATGTAAAATAGTTTCACTGCTGCCGTCAAGTGTATACCGCGTGACTTGTTGTTGTGCCGAAATCAACTCTTTTATAACATCACCTTGGCCCTTCATCACCGCGAGATGAAGAGGAGTCCTTCCGTCCTGATCGCGAACATGGCAGACTCTTTAGTCCTCCGCCAACAACAGCTTCACCATCTCGATGTAGCCGTTTGCAGAAGCCAAGTGAAGTGGAGAACAGCCCTGAGAATCTAGTTCCCTGACGAGATTTGGCCGATACCCCACCAGTGCCTTCGCAAAGGCTGCATGGCCTAGCATCGCGGCTACATGCAATGGTGTTTCGTTGAAGCTGGTGACTGAAATTCTGGCAAGGGTGAGCCGATCTTCTTCCATTAACTTTTTCAATGACTCAACACTCCCACTGTACGATGCATCATAAAGCATCCTCTCTCGTCTCTCTTTCTCTCTCTAATCTCCATTGAAGATAACTGAAGAAGCCTGTTATTCATGCTTAATCTCCTCCTGCTATCAAACTTTTATTAGAGACTCCAGTCTGCTCACTTTCTGTAAATTTTTCTGCCTACATATATAGTACTCAAGTGGAGGCCTTTACAGACGCGCTTCTACTGATTTGTTAATGCAAACTTCATCTTCCTTGCGCCTTCAGTGGGGTGGCCTTTTGGCTTTTGTGTGTGAAAGCCCAAAGTTTGGAGGAATTCCACTGATAAATCAAGTAATTTTGATCATACTTTAGCAACGCCCAAAGTAGAAATTAAAGTTTGCACATGTGTGTGTGTGTGTGTGTGTGTATATATATATATATATCCTTGTTGCTAGTGCTTATAAACGTCATCAACTGCAGACATTCCCACTGATAAGGCTTCAGTCTCTAATGGTAGTCTCTGTTTTTGTTTATTGGCCTTTTTTACTCTTTCTGGTTGGTAGCACAAAAACAGAGTACATGTTTGTAATGGTTGCCAAAACCTTCATGCTAAGATGTAAATATATGCTTCTAGAACCATGTTTATAACGATGATGGTCTTTTATACTACTGTTGAAGTGTCACGTCAATTATATGTATATACTAAGATCGGTCTTATTTTTAGTGCGCTTATCATTTTTCTTTCGAGCATGCTTGAGTTATACGTATACCTCGCACTTTAACTTGGTACAAGAGCTAGGTTGTGCCCCGCCAGTGGTCTTCATCTTGCAGCTCATATTGTCCGCTTTATTCGGATCGTGGTTTAGAATCACCTAATAGTTCATGCTATGCGTGAGAACATGTGTCAAGGTCCCACATCGACAATAAGATGGGAATTGAGGGCGATTCTTTTACTTGGTGGGTTCTTTTTCCACTAAAACGTTCTTTTGAGTTGGACGCTAAACTTTACATAGGAAAAGTTCTGGCTTTTATCTGATTTGTAAGAAGATAGTAGTTATATTGCCTACTGTCCATACGGCTTACCTAAAATCCAAAAATAGTACCTTGGGTAATCTTTGGACAACAATTTTCTTACAAACTATTGCAACACGTTTGAGCTTCACTTACAGACTCGAAGTGTTAGGGAACAGGATTCCTTGGGGCCTCGATGTTTCAAGAAATACGAAAGTCAATCCTATGTCAGTTTTTTTTAAGTCTCTCATCTCATGAGGCGCTCATTGCTAAGAATTCGGTGCC
Source organism: Escallonia rubra (assembly GCA_033065855.1). Taxonomy (NCBI): domain Eukaryota; kingdom Viridiplantae; phylum Streptophyta; class Magnoliopsida; order Escalloniales; family Escalloniaceae; genus Escallonia; species Escallonia rubra. Next base: position 65,933 of record JAVXUO010000149.1, on the reverse strand, counting down.
GATTTTATTTCTCGCACGAAGTTACATTCCTTAATGACGGTCCAATGTTTTGTATTGCCTTGGCCCCTGATTGAGTGATTCTGTAACTCAGCATTTTCCTTTTCCTTCTCTTGGTCAATCTAAGACTTGACTTCTATTTGCTTGATCCCAAAATTTGTCATACCATCCCATTCACATTTGCCATACTCCTTTTTCTCCATAATCACCTCTGGTTGTTCTTATTGGGGCGAACCATTTCAGATCAATGGTTCTTGATCAGCTTTGTTTCCCATCTCAGTCACATGTCAACAATTTAGGACTCAACTCAGTGTACATTCTACCTGGGTAGGAAGATAAGATACAAGGGTTCAACCAGCATCAATCATCCCTATAATCACGAGAAACAAAATCAATATTTCGAAAAAATACAGCATATTCAACGCATAACACAAAATCTTTGGATCTGCTGTCAATGATTCTTTTTTTACACATGACGGCATAGGAAAATATTTAAAATAATTCATCCATTGCATATTTACGTTTATTGGTGAAGACAACCATGACATCTTGCAAATGAAATACATCGAAAAAGTTAAAAGAAAAGATGCATAAAAAAGAACCAAGGATGTGCTGAAGCTGAAATAGTTAACATATTACAGGACGTTGACGCAAATGTTACATTGAGCACCCTCAATCAAAACTTCAAGAAAAGGTAAAGGTATAGAAGAGCTAGAAAAATTAGTGTTGAAAATTTTAGCATTGAAAAATTATTAGACATTTCAATCTTATGAAATTATTTAAAAATTGTTTATTTGGGCGAAAGGCCCGTTTCTAGTCCGCATTTGCACAGATCCATTAACTAGTCTTATATATGAAACTTGAATAATCTTCGGGCATGAATTCTTTTAGAAACTATTGCATAAACTATTAAGTCACGTTAAGCTTCACTTGCAAACCTTAATTGATAAGAAAAAAAGTTCATCGTAGTCTCCGAGAGATACGTAAGTGGATCAAGTCTACTTCGGTCTCTTTAATTTTCTTTTCATATCATCAAGAGCTAGCTTACCACTAATAATTCAATGCTGATTTTATCTCACACGAAATTCCAGTTGTTTAAAAACAGTAGGGAAAAAAATTCACATCTCTCTCTCTCTCTCTCAACAAGAGATAATGCAAGTACTAAGGATACAATGTGCTAGATAAATGATAACTCGCATACCTTTTTCTTTCTTTATTTTATTTTTTTGGTCAAAGGTCCTTTGTATTCATATAAGCTCAAACAAACAATTACTATCTTATCAATCTAGTTACAAGTTCACCAGAGTATCCACATTATTGTATTCTGTCAATAGCCTCTTGAGTATCCAATCCCCATGCTTTGCACAAATCTTTATTCTGAGCTGTTGCTCGACTCCTCCTCCTCCAGCCGAGTGTTCTATAATGGATCCATTGTTTTATCATTTGGTCATATAGCCATTCAACTCGCATATCTTTTTCGTTTTCTTGGTCCCAAACTTTATTGTCTAGAATACCAATCATGTAGCAATAGTTAACAAGGACAAAACCTATACTGCAAGTCTGCAAGGGTGAAACCCTTGAGGCACTAGAAATCACAAAGTACTACGAACTACAGACATACAAATGGAGGACATATAGAGAGAAGAATGCGAAGGATTTACGCAGTTCGACGGGTGGCCTAACTCAATGGAAACACCAGTAACCTCCTCTCAGGTGCACAGAGCCACTGGAGAGGGCAAGAAGAAAACATAAATCCGCGTTCAAACGCTACTTTCTCCATGAGACCTTGGTGAAGAAAGCCTTTTCTTTCGACAACACTTGCATAAGAACCTCGTGATCCACATGAGGAAGCGGCAAATGTGCACCAGCAAAACAACATCAACCAATGACAACCATGCCAACACTGATATTGCAGCCGTATAGATTAATGGCTTAATTCCACATGGAGGTGATGTCATCATACGTCCAGTTCTCATCAATTGATCCGAAAATCCCCGGTATAAGGATTGTCATTGATAGTAAGTACGTGAGTGCCATGAATGTGATTGCCACCCACATTACTGCCATGAGGAGCCACGCGAAAATTCTTTGTTTCAGTGGTATGCCGCTTACAACGAGAAAGACTACGCTCAGAGCAGCAACGAAAGACGACGTGTTGCAGATCACGAACATCTCGTAAACGTAGGGAGAGTGAGCGGCCATCAAAGATGTTCCGCCATTGAACGTTATAGTCGTGTTCCCTCCAAGATTCACTGTCTTATCCTCTTGCCAAAGACCACCAGGCGGGTTAAGGGCCGCTTGATAAGCCATAGCTGCAATCAGTGTTGCAGCTATCAACAAGGAGTCATATTTCTTTTCCAGCCAAGTGTGCTGCTTCTTCGAGCGATTCATCATGACCTTGCGCATCTTTTTCCACCAAGCGGGCTTTTTCATCTTGCTGCCTCGCTAAGGTGGACATGGCAGCAATGCCCTGCGCTCGTACAGTACTGATGAGGTACCCCGTTATCGTGATCATCTCCTGTAGTTGCTGTGTTGGTGGCGCGTGATACTGGAGATAACTCTATGGCTCTTAGAGCTCCGGCTGTGACAAGAAGATCACGAATATCTATGGATTTCATATCCTTTGGCACATGTTCTATGACATATGACATCCAGAGCTGTAAAACCATTTGCATTCAGTGCGTTCACTCTTAACCCAAGAAGTTTTCTGAGCAAATATTTCGTTGTCTGCATTCAGTCCAGTTACTCTCATAAGCTAGTGAAAAATTCAGTCCAGTTACTTTCATAAGCTAGTGAAAAAGAAAGAAGTGCTATAACTTAAGGCTAATAATAGTCCAATTTATAAGGTTTACCTCCATTTGTTTCAGAGCAGTTGCAGTGTGTAAAATGGTGTTGCCATTGTGATCTTGTGCATTCTCAAGATCACGACCCAACTCCAGTAGTCGCTTCAAAGCTTCCAAGTGGTTGTGTTTCACGCATAAATGCAAGATGGTCTCACCGCCGTCAAGTGTATACCACGTGACTTCTTGTTGTGCCGAAATCAACTCTTTTATAACATCACATCGGCCCTTCATCACGGCGAGATGAAGAGGAGTCCTTCCATCCTGACCGCGAACATGGCAGACTCTTGAGTCCTCCGCCAACAATAGTTGGGCGAAAGATTAATTTATTGTAGCCTTCGAGAGTTATGCAAGTCAAGTCTACTTCGGTCTTTTTAATTATTTTTTCATATCATCAAGCGCTAGCAAGCGCTAGCTTACCACTAATAATTCAATGCTAATTTTATTTCTCACATGAAATTACAATTATTTAAGATTTATGGTAGGTAAAACAACTCTCTCTCTCCCTCTTCGGTTAGGACGTTGCATTCATGCTCGCGCTTCTACAATCACTAATAAAAATATATAACTCATCGTCTCTCATCTTCTGAGCATGTAATACCTGGCTCATCTCTCATAGCAGTTGACATTCAACGTCAAGAACCATATTATTTTTGTTTCCAAGCAACCATCTCTTTGTGGTAATTAATAAGTGATAATGCAAGTATTAATGATACAACATGTGATAACTCGGATATCTTTTTCGTCTTCTTGGTCCCAAACTTTATTAGCTAAAATACTAATTATGTAGCAATAGTAATGAAAAAAATTTGGTTGTTAGCCAGGTTGAAAGAAATTTCCTCTTATCTCCCATAGAGTCGACAATTAATGACCGCTATATATTTTTAGTGACTTTTATATAGTGAAGTTCGAAAAGGTTGCTAAAGATTGTCGCTGAGAGTGCTAACAGAAAGCCACTAGAAAGATTTAGCAATTATTAATTGTCATTATATGCGGGATTGGAGGAAGATTCTTTCGGGAACGGGTAAAATTTTGTTCGTTGTTAATCAGTAAAATGGACCTATTAGCAGGGGCGAAGGGTGAAACCCTTGGCACTAGAAGTTGGTGGCCAAAGTTGGCCTCCGGCAGCCGCCAACCGCCGACGGTGGTCGCCGGAGGTGGCTGCCGGCGGGCGGCAGTGGCTACTGACGGCGGGAGGGTGGTGGTGGTGGTCAAAAAAATAATTGCTCATTTTTGGAGTTTTTTTTTTTTTCTTCTTCTTCAATTTAAAAACTGGTTTTTTAAACTGAAGAAGAAAAAAAGAAAAATGATTACCAAAGCTTCGGCTTGATTCTATAGCCTGGTGAGATCGTTCCTAATTATCTTGTAACGTATTACTTTTATAGTGTACTACTGTAATTTTCTTCTTTTGTGTTAGATATTGTGATTCCATTCCAAAAGAATTTATAAAAGGATTTATTTCCAACAGGCCCAACTCAATGGGAGAGGGCAAGAAGATAAGATACATCCGCATTCAAACGCTACTTTCTCCATGAGACCTTGGTGAAGAAACCCTTTTCTTTCGACAACGCCTGCATAAGATCCTCGCGATCAACATGAGGAAGCGGCAAATGTGCACCACCAAAACAACCCCAACCAATGTAATCCATGCCACCACCGATATTCCAACCGTACAGACGATTGGCTTCCACATGGACGTGAAGTCATCATCTGTCCAGTTCTTAACGATATTCCCAGGTGTAAGGACTATCATTGATTGTACGTACGTGGCTGCCATGGATGTGACTGCCACCGACATTATCGCCATGAGGAGCCACGCGAAAATTCTTCGTTTCAGTGGTAGGCCGCTTACAACGAGAAAGACTACGCTCAGAGCAGCAACGAAAGACGTTGTGTTGTAGATCCAGAATATCCCGTACCTGTAAGGATGGTGAGCGGCCAACAAAGATGTCCCAGCATAGAAAGTTATATTCTTATTGCCTCCAAGATCCACTGTCTTATCATCTTGCCAAAGACCACCAGGGGGGTTAAGGGCGGCCTGATAAGCCATAGCTGCAATTAGTGTTGCAGCTACCAACAAGGCGTCGTACTTCTTTTCCAGCCAAGTGTGCTGCTTCTTCAGGCGATTCGTCATGACCTTGCGTATCTTTTTCCACCAAGCGGGCATTTTCGTCCTGCTGCGTTGCGAAGTTGTAATCCCGTTATCGTGATCATCTCCCGTAGTAGCTGGGTTGCTGGCGCGTGATACCGGAGATAAGTGTATGGCTTTTAGAGCTCCTGCTGTGACTAGCAGATCACGAATATCAACGGATTTCATATCCCTTGGCATGTGTTGTATGACATCCAGAGCTGTAAAACCATTTGCATTCAATGCGTTTACTCTCACAACAGGAGGCTCTCTGAGCAAATATTTCATTGTCTGCATTCAGTCCATTACTCACATAAGCTAGTGAAAAGGAAGAAACTGCTATAACTTGAGGCTAATAATAGTTTAGTTTATAAGGTTTGATCACTTACCTCCATTTGTTTCAGAGCAGTTGCAGTGTGTAAAATGGTGTTGCCATTGTGATCTTGTACATTTAGAAGATCATCATCAATGCCATCGTACTCCGCTAGCTGCTTTAAAGCTTCCAAATGATTGTATTCCACGCATAAATGCAAGATGGTCTCACCGCGGTCAAGTGTATACCGCATGACTTGTTCTTGGGCCGAAGCCAACTCTCTTATAACGTCACCTCGGCCTTTCATCGCCGCGAGATGAAGAGGAGTCCTTCCATCCTGATCGCGAACATGGCAGATGCTTGAGTCCTCCATCAACAATAGCTTCACTATCTCGACGTAGCCGTTTGCAGAAGCCAAGTGAAGCGGAGAACAACCCTGAGAATCTAGTTCCCTGACGAGATTTGGCTGATAGCCCACCAGTGCTTTCGCAAAGGCTGCATGGCCTAGCATCGCGGCTACATGCAAGGGTGTTTCGTTGAAGTTGGTGACCGAAATTCTGGCAAGGGTGAGTCGATCTTCTTCCATTAACTTCTTCAATGACTCAACACTCCCTGTAGATGATGCATCATAAAGCATTTTCTCTCTCATCACTCTCTCTCTACTCTCCATTGAGGATAACTGAAGAAGCCTGTTATTCATGCTTACACTACTCGTACTATCGAACTCTTGTCCTAGACTCATGTATGCTCATTTCGTGTAGAAACCTTTTAAATTTAAAAAAAGTATTTTAGTAAAATAATATTTAACCGTTTAACCCTTGCCTAGAATAAATTTTGGAATCAAAGTCTTGACAAATGAGTATCTTCCAACAAGTGTAAAAATCTTGGTCAATCAATTCCTGCATCGTACAGATGTCGAGAAAAGGATAACGTGTAATCAATTCCTCCATATTTCCAGCATAGAAAAGTCACGTCTATGCTCATCCCTTTTAATTGTCTTTTCATCTCATCAAACGTTTTTCACTAGTAACTCACAGCCAATGTTATTTCTCACATGAAGCTACATTCTTTAAGGATGGTAGACAAAGGATGGTAGACTCATGTTGCGTTCATGCTTCCGCTCCTATGATCACTAACAAATATATATGACACATTTTCTCAACATTTAATACGCGACTCATACTATCGTAGCAGCTGACCTTCAATGTAAAGAATCATCTACTTTTTGTTTTCAAACAACTGTATCTTTGTGCTCAATTAACATGAGATATTGCAAATAGTAATGATACTATATACGTATGCTAGACAAAAGATAAAATATAGCCGAATAACAGTAATAGATCGTTTATACGGTCTTGTATTTGCACAGGTCCATTAACTAGTGTTAATAATAATTGGAATGTTTTCCCCACAACAGTAACAGAGAGAAAGTATGCTAGAAATTTTGGGCATAAACAAATTTGAATGTTAAGTAATATTAATATATTGTTGAAATTATTCTTATTAGAGCATTTAATTTTAAAAAAAATAAGATGACTCCATTTTTATACATGATGGCATAGGCAAACATTTAAAGTAATTCATCCATTGCACATTTATGTTTATTGGTGAAGGCAACCATGACATCTTGCAAATGAAGCACAAGGAAAAAGTTAAAAGGAAAGATGCATAAAAAAGAACAAACGCAGCGCTGAAGCTGAAATAATAACATAAGGATGTTGATGCAAATGTTATAATTAACATATGGATGTTGATGCAAATGTTATATTGAGCATCATGAATCAAAACTTCAAGAAAAAGTAAAGGTATAGAAGAGCTAGAAAAATCATTGTTGAAAATTTAGAGTTGGAAAATGGTTAGGCATTTCAATCTTATGAAAATATTTAAAAATTGTTTGTTTGGGCAAAAGGCACATTTCTAATCGCGTCATGTGCATCTGCATATGTCCATTAACCAGTCTTATATGTTGCACTTGAATAATCTTTGGATATTAATTCTTTTACAAGTTGTGTAAACTATTACATCACGTTAAGTTTCACTTCCAAGCCTTAAATGATAACGAAATAGATTCATCGTAGCCTCAAGAGATATGTAAGTCAAGTCTACTTCGGCTTTTTTAATTGTCTTTTCATATCATCAAGCGCTAGCTTACCACTAATAATTCATTGCTGATTTTATTTCTCACTTGAAATTACATTTGTTTAAAAATGTTCTCTCTCTCTCTCTCTCTCTCTCTCTATATATATATATATATATATATATATATACAATCACTAACAAAATACATAACTCATACCTGACTATATCTCTCATGGTAGTTGACCTTCAAGTCAAGAACCCAAAACCTTCATGAGAGGAAATTCTAGAGACTATAAGGCAACAGGAGAGGACCATAAAGGTGGGATTTGGATCCCCTGTTGCAACCATGGTTACAGCAGGGGTGGTGTCCTCACAAGGAGGACAACACCTCTGTTGTAACCATCGTTACAGCAGGGGTGGTGTCCTCACAATGAGGACATCACCTATGCTGTAACCATCGTTACAGCAGGAATCCAAATCCATAAAAGTGACGTCTCACTCGAGTTCTAGTAGGACAAAACACCAAGAATACATATCTATTATTGGACAAGAGGATGTCTTTATTATTGGACATACGACCAATCAGAAGGCAAAGTTTTAGATGGAATTCAGAGCTCCAGCTAGATAATTGTACCACTTGTGCCTCTACATAAAGTCATGGACCCTAACTCTTTTCCGTTTGCAACACACAAATACGAAAATTTTGATCATTGTAAAACAAAAGGTTGGTTCCATGATCCCTCCAAAGAAAGCGGCCTGTTATGTTTAAAAAGTAAATATAGTACTCATATAAAAGTTATTTGTTTGTACTTTCAACTAATTTATTTTTTATGACTTTATTTATTTCATCGTGATTTATTAGGTTACAAGAGACGTCCACTTTAAAGCAAAGCCCGTGCATCAGAAGGGGTTCGTAAACTAATGTTGACAATTTCAGACATTTTCCCCATAACAATAACTGAGTTAACGTATGCTCCAAATTTTAGGCATTAACAACTTTGAATGTTAAGTAATATTAGTATGTGGTTGAAATTATTGCTTATTAAGCATTTCATTTTTTTAAAAAAAAAATAAGTTGATTCCTTTTTTATACATGATGGCATAAGCAAACATATAAAATAATCCATCCATTGCACATTTATGTTTATCGGTTAAAACAACCTTGACATCTTGCAATTGAAACACAACGAAAAATTTAAAAGGAAAGATGCATAAAAAAAAACCATGACAGTGCTGAAGATGAAATAGTTAGCATATTACACGACGATGATGCAAATGTTATATCAAGAACCCTCAAGCAAATCTCCAAGACAAAGTAAACGGTATGGAAGAGCTAGAAAAATCATTGTTAGAATTAGTGTTGAAAAGTTGTTAGGCATTTCAATCTTATAAAATTATCTAAAAACTGTTTGTTTGGGCTAAAAGCCATTTCTAATCCCGTCCCATTCATTTGTACAAATTCATTAACTAGTCTTATATGTAGCACTTAAATAATCTTTGGACATTAATTCTTTTACAAACTATTACATAAATTACGTTATGTTAATCTAAGGAAACAGATAGATTATAGCCTTCGAGAGATATGTAAGTAAAGTCTACTTCGGTCTTTTTAATTGTCTTTTCATATTGTCAAGCTTTAACTTACCACTAATAATTCAATGCTAATTTTATTTCTCACATGAAATTACATTTCTTTAAGATTTATGGTAGGCAAAACGATTCACATATCTCTCTCTCCCTCTCTCCCAAAGCCCCCAAGGTTTGGACGTTGCATTCATGATTGCGCTCATACAATCACTAACAAAATATATAACTCATCTTCTCATCATTTAATACCTGACTCATCTCTCGTAGCAGTAGACATTCAACGTCAACAACCATATTTTGTTTCCAAGCAACCAGGTCTTTGTGGTTAATTAACAAGAGATATTGGAAGTATTAATGATACAATATGCTAGATGAATGATAGGTCGCATATCTTTTTCGTCTTCTTTGTCACAAATTTTATTGGCTAAAATACTACTCCCTTCGTGCTGCATAATTCGACCACTTTTTTTTTTTTGTTTTTTGCACCCAAATTAAGATATTGGTCATATACTGTATGTTTTAGGGAGAAGAGAGGAAAAAAGTGGATCAGGAGAGAGAAATAGAGTAAAAAAATGTAAGAAGGTGGGTCAGGAGAAAGAAAATGAGTTGCCAGGGAGTTAAATGTGGAGGGAAAAAATAAATTTAAAAAAGTATATAAAGAGTAAATATATAAAAATACTTACAGAAACTTTCTTAATTTCGAAAGTGAGCAATTCTTATCGAACGACCCAAAAAGAAAATATAATCAATTTATGTGGGACGGAGGAAATAATTATGTAGCAATAGTAATAAAAAAAATTTGGTTACTATCGGGATTGAAGGAAATTTTCTCCTATCTTTCTTATAGCGACAATTAATGGTCGTTAACACCTTGATGCTTTTACGCTTCGTTTGTCTATCATGCACGCTTATCACAAAGTGCTATGCAAGAAAATTTAGATAACGTGAAGTAAAAGAAGGCAAATATTATGTTTTCCATCAAATATTATGCAACCACATTACTACTATAGCATGCAGGGTGACCTGGTCAAAACCGAGTCGTGTGCTAGTTATGCTTGTGAGAAATTTCAAAGTTCAAAAGTACGTCAGCTGATGCCCGCTGGTGCGCTTTTCTTGCGACATGTATCGGATTCGCCTCCATTAGTCATCTTCGGTCTATGATTTTGCTTGAGACGACTGCTTAGAGGCAACCCACCTGTGCTGAGTCCCTGTTAGTTTTCTTCCTCCTACGTGTCAGCATAGTCGGTAACATTGTGGTCTGGTTTTGGTATAAATGTCTTGTCTCTTGGTCTTGTATATAAGCTCTCTGGATAGTTTCTGGGTAGGATTTGGTGCGATTTCCACAATTATCACTTCTCGGTACGTACTTCTCTTTTGGGACAATGATCGGTCCTAGTTGGGGCATGCCCTCTAGTATCTACTGTGAAAAAACTTGATACGCTCATGCCTCTTGCCGCTTCGACTGCTGTACTTTAAGTGGACTTGGAATGAAAGTATATGAGCTATATAGCTATGTTTAAGTTCAAACCAGATAAATCGGATGGGAGTTTGGTTGTTTGACACACTGAACCTGCAGATTTGGGATGAATCTTAAGCGTTAAATCTTGACGAATTTTATCCGTCGTGAGGTGCAAAGCCTGTAGAGACAGTTCCAGGCTAAAAACGTTCGGCCGGCCAGCCAGCGGTATTTGAGGAGTAGAAACGGGGTGTTGCATAAAAACCTCCCTTTTAATCGGCATCTCGGGTGGTGATGGGAGAGTCCTCCGAAACCCACTGTCCACAGTGCCCAGCAATGGTTCGTCTTCTAGCGTAATGGTTGCCTGAGATAAGCCAGAAGATGAAGCCTCCGTCCTGGGCGTAACGGAGGATGATGATCCAATGTCAGAATATAAAATCTGGGCTTGTCTATGGCCCCTGGTCCCCTTGAAAAAGGCTAAAATTTCCATCCTCATAACCCATTATGATACGTAGGCCAATATCAAATAAGCCCGAGCTAGATAATATATGAAAGTCCGATTTGAAAAGATAGTACGACGAGCCAGCGCCTTGAACAGTTAATCATTTCGGGGGCCAAGAGAAGTATTTGCCTTATGGTCATTTTTTTTTTGTGTGGGGGGGGGGGGGGGGGGGGTGTGGTCTGGGTAGCGTCCTACGTTTCGTTTGCCTGGCGCTGGCTAGGGCTTTGGTGTGAGTTCCGCACTAAATCTAATCACTTCTCTCTGTATGTACTTTTTTGTTTTGGGATGATTACGGTCCTCGTCCGGGCATGTTTCTTCCAAGCACAAACAGTTTCAGAGAATTACATCCAAATATATAAAATTCTACATGTTTCCATTTTTTGTGGAAAGGAAGAGGGTGAAACCCTTGATGCACGAGAAATTACATATTACCACAGATGATATATAGACGAACAAAATGAAGAACATATAGCTAGAGGGAAGAATACAAAGCCTTCATGCGATTCGACTAGTGGCCTGCCTAACTCACCGGATGGAGACGCCAGTGACTCTTCCTCTCAGGTGGACACAATCACTGGAAATTAAACGGCAAGAAGGAAAGTCATACGGTGCATTCAAACGCTACTTCTCCATTAGACATTGGTGAAGAAACCCTTTTGTTTCTATAGCGGCGAAAGATCCCCGTGATCCACATGAGGAAGCGGCAACTGTGCACCAATAAAACAGCACCAACGACTACAAACCATGTATACACTGAGATTTTAACCACCTTGAGGATTGGCTTCCACATGGATTTGGGATCCTTATGTGACCATTCCCCCATCATAGATTCGTAACTATTCCCAGGTGTAACGGCTCTCATTGAGATTAGGTACGTGAGTGCCATGAATGTCATTGCCACCAACATTGTCGCCATAAGGAGCCACGCGAAGATTCTTTGTTTCAGCGGTAGGCCGTTTACTAGTAGAAGGACTACGCTCAGAGCAGCAACGAAAGACGTGGTGTTGTACTTCCAGAATGTCTCGTACACTTCGGGATAGTTAGCGGCCATTACAAATGTCCCAGCATAGAAAGTTTTATTCTTCATGCCTTTATATTCAAATTCTATATCTTCTTGCCAAAGACCACCAGGGGGGTTAATGGCGGCTTGATAAGCCATAGTTGCAATCAGTGTTGCAGCTATCAACAAGGAATCATACTTCTTTTCCAGCCAAATGTGCTGCTTCTTCGAGCGATTCATCGCGATTTTGTGCATCTTTTTCCACCAAGCACGTTTTGTCATTGTGCTGCGTCCCAAACGTGGCCGACGTGGCACTAATGCCCTGTGCTCGTCCGGTACAAATGAGGATATCCCGTTATCGTGATCTTCTTTTGTGGTTGCTGGAGTCAAGTCTCTGGCTCTTTGAGCTCCGGCTGCGACAAGCAGATTCCGAATATCTACGGATTTCTTATCCGTTGGCATGTTTTGTATGACATCCAGAGCTGTAAAACCGTTTGCATTCAATGCGTTTACTCTCACAACAGGAGGTTCCCTAAGCAAATATTTCAACGTCTGCATTCATTCCAATTACTCTCATAAGCTAGTGAAACATGCAAAGCAAAGCCGCAGAATGAATGCAATGTTAATATAGCTCTTGGTTTGTTATCAAGAAATCCCCCTTAAGTGGGACATCAATCTCATGGTAAATGTCACGCCCCTAATCCGGAGGCGTACCTACACATACTATTTCAAAATAATCCTGCTTATCAGAAATATTATACGCAAAATATTTTACCAAGAACATAACTTCAAAAAAGAAGTAATCAAAGCTCTAAACATATCCCAAATCAATAGCATTTTTATTCATCATTCAAGTCTCATAATTGCAAAGGAAATCTAATAACAATAGTCACTTTCTCAAAAGTCACTTATCAAAACTATTACAAATCTCTTAGTTTCAAATTATTAAAGAAAGTCCAAAATTAAAGAACAATTTCGAGCTGATTCTTATAGGTAACTCCTCTACTATTGTCTCAGCTTAATTACCTGAAATTGGGGGGGGGGGGGGGGGTGAGCACAAAGCCCAGCAAAGATCATACACACACATCCCCACGGAATACAACACAAGTATCCAATAACGTATAGTTGAGTACAGATGAAGAATACGAAAACCAAAGTGCGAAGATGATATATAATCTTAGCACGACAAATAATCTCACTTCAGGATATCCAACCCATCAAATATCAAATCAAAGTCAAATGAACGTAGTCAAATAATTGAACTAATAATCAAATACGATACAATCATGTAGTACGTAACTATAAAGCACGTGAAGGTTCTAAGTTCAAAGTTTGTATACCTGTAGCAATAGCCATATCATATCGTGACATCACATTAAGGTAAGCACGTAAAGGTTCTAACATTAGTCCAATTCAAATTGTCCAATAGACATCAAAGTATCTCAAAGTCATAAAAGTCACAAAATATCAAAACTTTGCATCTCAAATTGAATAGCTTAACGATTTCAGGTTATCGTAATTATTTATCAAGAAGGGAACTTTTGGTTTTTACTAAACTTCAATGTATCAATATACATGTACATTGAAACATTCATCCATTATCTATAAATTTGAAAGAAGTAAATTTACATCTAAAGATTGTACATGTATCATTAACCGATTTATATGTAAATCCCTCACTGATTTAGATTGCAAATATTCTGCAAGTATATCGTATGAATTTACAAGTAAATTTATATGTTTTTCGACATAAAGTTGAAACATCCATCCATTATATGTTAATATATATAGAATGTAATACACCAAGAAGCATGATACTTTTTTTAATTTATAAAAGAAGGGATTGAGCTACTAAACATAAGAAAGATAATATTTTTCCACTTTATAATAAATGGGGTTGACTCAAATTCACAATCTCTTTAAAATATATTGGTTGCTAAAGATTTAGCTACATTCCTTACAGATGAAACTCTACCACAACACGTATTTTTTAAACAATTGGTGGCTAGGCCATACGTTTGGGGATATGGTTGGTATATAATTAAAATGTAATGGTTTTTTCGGTGCCTTTACTTTCTGATTATCAAATAAGTGCGTAGAAGATTTTCAATGATTATGAATTTTCTCACACTTATATCACCCAAGGTTAAAATATTTTGCATGTATTATATTAGCGTAAAAAAGAGTTTCGGGTGCTATAATATTTGGTTGCTTATGGTTTTGATTAAGTAACTACAATCTTTAATTTTTCAGTTTTAGAATGAACCTCCTTTAGTCGATTTTACATCCATTATATTGTTTAGTTTCAAACCTTTTGGAGTACATAAAACTACCTATATATGTAGTCTTTTAAACTATCTAGCCAGTGTGTAATAGGTGTGCAGGCTATTTGTTTATTTTACAAAAAGTGAACTTTAGCTAAAAATTAAACAATCAGCTATCTATTATTTATGTTCACTTACTTAGAACATGTTTCTGATTAATAAATTCCTATTTGTGAGAAATCCCTTTTTGGTTTTATAAAATTTGGTATCTCTTACATAGAAAATAAAAGTAACGAAGTAGAATAATGTAAACCTTAGTTATAGTATAAATATAAAGATCCTTAACTACTGACCACTGTGAAACATGTAAAAACACACTTGGAAAAAAAAATAGAAATATTTTTTAAGGGAAATAATTATATTAGGCCATATTATTATCATTCTATCATGAAGTCAGGAAATCATCTAACACTGAATGTTTGGTTAAATCTATTAAACGTGACTGGGCTCACTTTAAAGTATGCCATTGGTTTGAAAGAAAATAGAAATGATTGTTTTGGTAAATGTGGTACAAACGCTGATAACAATAATTGTAGATGCTAGCTATGGTGGCGCTGGTAATGGTAAGAATAGAGTGATTGTAGCAGTGGTGACGACGAACAAATATTTGGCACTTATGACGGTTGTGGTGAAAAAATTGTGGCTGTGGTAATTTTAGTCGTAGCAATAATTTGAAAGTTCTCTTTTCAATATTGTATTTAGGTAATCATGTTACTCACTTTCAATACTATTAACACTATTATGAGTTGGATTAAAAAACAGAAAAAGTCCTTTTCTATAGGAAAATATCATTTTCCTAGCTAGAAAAATGGCATTTCTACAATCAGGATATAAATACACACAATTGTTTAATATAGTTGATATAAAGAGCTAGAAAATAAACAAAGTTGATAATGTTTGAATACGATTTTCCCCCATAACATTATTTGGAAGAAAGTATGCTCCAGGTTTTGGGCTTAGATAACTTTGAATGTTAAGTATAATTAACATATTGTTGAAATTATTGCTTATGTTATAGCATTTCATTCTTTTTTAAATGCAACAATTCCTTTTTTACACATGATGGCATAGACAATCATTTAAAATCATTCATCCATTGCACATTTATGTTTATGAATTTGAATCAGATTAGTAAAGACAACCATGACATCTTGCAAACGCAACACACTGAATACACATAGATGTATTGATATGAATACAAATGGATCTTTACTATGATTGATATAAAGGACTAGAAAATCAACAAATGTTGATAATATTGGAAACGTATTCCCCCATAACACTGATCGAAAGAAAGTATGCTCCAAAATTTGGACATAAACAACATTGTATGTTAAGTACTATTGATATATTGTTAAAAATTATAGCTTATTTCTTTTTTATTTAATTTTTATTGATGATTCGTTTTGTGGACATGATGTCATCCAAAAGAACCAAGGCAGTGCTGAAGATGAAATAATCAATACATTACATGATGATGACGCAAATATGATGTTGAGCATCCCCAATTAAAACTTCGAGTAAAAGTAAATGGTATGAAGAGCTAGAAAAATAATCTATAATGGTTTGTTTTGTCCTGTCTAATTAGTGTTAAAAGTTATTGACATTTCAATTTTACAGGACTATTTAAAAAAAAAAAAATTTGGTTGGATGAGATGCCCATTTTTTATTCATGTACCGTGCCTTTGCACGGGTGCATTAACTAGTAATAGTCCAATTTATAAGGTTCGATCACTTACCTCCATTTGTTTTAGAGCAGTTGCAGTGTGTAAAATGGTGTTGCCATTGTGATCTTGTGCATTCGCAAGATCACCAACCAACTCCAGTAGTCGCTTTATAGCTTCCAAATTGTTGTGTTTCACGCACAAATGCAAAATGGTCTCACCGCCGTCAAGTGTATACCGCGTGACTTGTTCTTGGGCCGAAATCAACTCATTTATAACATCACCTCGGCCCTTCATCACCGCGAGATGAAGAGGAGTCCTTTCGTCCTGATCGGGAACATGGCATACTCTCGAGTCCTCCGTCAACAACAGCTTCACTATCTTGACGTAGCCGTTTGCAGAAGCCTAGTGTAGTGGAGAATAGCGCTGAGAATCCAATTCCCTGACGAGATTTGGCTGATAGCCCACCAGTGCTTTTGCAAAGGCTGCATGGCCTCGCATCGCGGCTAGATGTAAGGGTGTTTCGTTGAAGTTGGTGACCGAATTTCTGGCAAGGGTGAACGGATCTTCTTCCCTTAACTTCTTCAGTGACTCAACACTCCCAGTATATGATGCATCATAGAGCATGCTATCTCTCTCTCTCTCCCCTTTGATCCATTGAGGATAACTGGAGAAGCCTGTTGGTCATGCTTACTCTCGTCTCTGCTCACTTAGTGTAAATTTTGTATAAGTTCTCTACCTACATATAGTACTCAATTAGAGGCCCGTACAAACGCGGTCCTCATGAACGGTTGATACAAACTTCATCTTCCCACGCGCAAAAAAGATGCTTTCACTGTTCACCGTACCATTTGCCAGCGCCAGGCCGAAGAAACAAATGATGCTACCCAGAGAACTTGAAAGTTGTGCACAACTGGCTTTTGCTAATGACCAGTCACGACTCAGTCGGGTGACTTTTGCTTTTTGCCTTGGGATAATATTATTTTACTCCCCTGAACTATCCTCGTTTTGTTA
This sequence comes from Escallonia rubra, assembly GCA_033065855.1. Taxonomy (NCBI): domain Eukaryota; kingdom Viridiplantae; phylum Streptophyta; class Magnoliopsida; order Escalloniales; family Escalloniaceae; genus Escallonia; species Escallonia rubra. The sequence continues at coordinate 49,029 of JAVXUO010000149.1, read as the reverse complement.
TTTTGGTCCCTATAACTTAAAATTCGTTAAATCAGTCCATGTACTTTGTGCCGTCATCAATTTAGTCCATCCGTTAGCATTTCTGTTAAAACTCGGGGGTAGTTTAGTCAAATAATGAAAAAATATGGGATAATACTATTTTAGTCTCCTGAACTATCTCCGCTTTTTTATTTTGGTCCCTGTACTTTAAAGTTCCTTAAATCAGTCCATGTACTTTGCATCGTCATTAATTTAGTCCATCTGTTAGCATTTTTGTTATAAATTTAAGGATATTTCTGTCAAGCTCTAGCCTTATAGTCCTCAACCTCTCCCCCTTACCTTTCTCTCTCTTCTCCCTTCCCCGTCTTCCTTTCCTCCTTCTCTTCTCCATCCTAGCAGCCACCACCAAAATCACGAACTCCAAATTTCATCCCTTTAAAAGTAAACCCATCAATCATCTTCTACTACAATTACATATGACTCACCACATGGAACATCCCTTACCTGATTTAACATACCCTTTGTCCTCCTTCTCAACACCAACACCTCAATTACAACAAAGGAAACTAGGAAGCCCACCCAATTCCTTCCATTCTCAGATCTGCAACGAAAAATGACAAGAATCTGCAAAGGAAACCCAGGAAGGTCACCCATCTCTATGGAGGGCTTATGCATTCCACCAATTGCTAGAGAAAATGTGGAAGCGGTGATGGTTGATTTACGGTGGTCGCAGCAGATATGGGGGAAGAATAATGGGGGAGAGTGGGGGGTTAATGGCAGGTATGATGAACATGTCTTCTTGTGGCTGAGAATGGTAGTGATCGAACGACTGGTGGTGATGGTAGCAATGGTGGAAAGGCGGCGCGAGGGGGGGGGGGTGGTGTGGGTTGGGGAAGGCAGAAATGGAAGAGATATGAAATATTTTTTCATTATTTGACTAAAATACCCCCGAGTTTTAACAGAAATGCTAACGGATGGACTAAATTAATGACGATGCAAAGTACATGGACTGATTTAACGAACTTTAAAGTACAGGGACCAAAATAAAAAAAGCGGGGATAGTTCAGGGGACTAAAATGGTATTATCCCATATTTTTTCATTATTTGACTAAAATACCCCTGAGTTTTAACAGAAATGCTAACGGAGGGACTAAATTGATGACGACACAAAGTACAGGGGCTGATTTAACAAATTTTAAAGTTCAGGGACCAAAATAACAATATAGGGACATATTATCCCTTTTGCCTTTCTTGTTTTCCATTTTCGTAATGATGGCAAAAAAAATGCTTTCACTCCCATTTTTCATTTCCAATCCCCAGATCTTCATGTACAATATTTCCTTTGAAGCCTAGTACAGCGATAAACTGAACCAAAAACTTGCCTCCTCCTTCACTTCGGTCCATCAATTTTCCTGTATTGAACTATGTAGGTTAAAATGAGTCATCCTTGGCTGTTGAAGAGTGTCAAATATTGGAGGCAAATCATACATGGGCCAAGTTGGTGCAAGGGTTTGTAAATAAATTGAACTATGTAGGTCAATGAATTGAACCAAAAACTTGCCTTCACTTCGGTCCATCAATTTTCCTGTATTTAAGTGTTAATATATTGAACTATGTAGGTCGGAATGTTCAAATGAGCCATCCTTGGCTGTTGAAAAGTGTCAAATATTAGAGGCTAATTCGATATATGTCCCAAACGACACATGTACAGAAAAAAGAAGCGCAATGAATGCACACTAGCGTGCATCAGCTAATGCATTTGTTGTGAACTGAAGAGCATGCTCTAGAGAAGAGGAGCACATCAAGTATAAGAGTCCGAGGCACACCACCTCCATGGCCATGGCACCCCTCAATATTTTTGAAAATTTTTGTTAGTTTCTTAGATTATGGATAAACATGTTTAAAACACTTATAAAAATGCTACTATACTGTAACACTACTTTATTAGAATTTCAATTTATTGTGTTTTTCACTCTTTATGCCCTGTAACAATTTTTATCTTTGTCATTTGCTTGTTTTATCTTCGTTTTTTCAAATCTCAAATTCTAAATCTTTAGATTGCCAAAAAATAAGAATAGATTAAGGTTACTTTCTTTATTTTTTTTAGTTTAAATTCTTATAGACTTATACGAGTACATGACCAATGTACTTTTACAATTAATAATTACATTAGTGATATATCTATGTAGTAAGAGTTAGGTTTTTTTTCATACAAAATCAGTAATTTATCTTTGACTAACCTTAGCAATTTAAATAAATTAATATGCATAGTGAAAATATATTGTTAGTAGTCAAATTGAGTAATCTATTTTATATTTAATGTATTCAATTGTGTTATAATGCGTTTTTCTTATTCATGCCTCATCTATGGTCGACGTGAGACTTCGACACCCGCCCTCACGCATAGCGTGATATATATATATATATATATATATATATATATATATATATATACTACTTATAAAAGTACGAATGTTGTAAATTATTTCTGGACGATTATGTCCTCCGTTAATTACGTCAATAATAATTATACACTCCATTTATGATTCCTTTTTAAATTTGGTTAAAATTAAATGAACATTGGACAATAAATATGTTATAAACATTGAGAAATGAAAAGTTTCATGACAAAGAAAAACAAAACAAAGAAATCCCTTTACTACTCCCTTTCTAATTTGGTTGAAATGAAATAAACATTGGATAATGAATGTTCTCTAAATATTAGGTAGTGAGAACTGTAATATTTTTTTTTTGTTGCATTTTTGGGTTAGTAAACAATTAAATAATTATAAAACTGAAATACGTGAAAAATTAGTTAAGAAACAAAGAATTGTTGAAAAAACAAAAATAGAAAAAAAAATGAAAAACAAGGTTAATATGCATCAAAAATAGGAAAAAAATATAAGGCTTAAATACGGCACAAATTAACATCTTTATACAGTAATTGTACTGCTCTTTACTCTTTAAAGCGAGATTACTGATTATTAAGAACAAAGAAGAGCCATAGCACCAAGCATGCAAAAGATGTTGCAAGAAAGTTACAATTACAGAAAAAGAACGAGCTTGTAAGGATGAGAAATGTGAACTTCCAATATCTTATGAATCAAGGTAAACTAGGAAAATTAAGAATATTTGTTTATTTTAACAGAAATTTTGCTGATTCAATGATATTGATAAAAGCATGTACATGCTGAAACTAGTTGTAATTGGATACATTCAATAGGCATTCATAACATTGTTCGGCGCAAGCAAAATTTTAATTGCATGTCCAGTCGTAAAATTGATACAATCAAAGAAGTACACAAATTTATAACTATATGCCTTGTAAAAATTTAGGTAAGAACGACGTTTAACACTAAAAATTATAAGCAGAGTGGAAATAACCTAGATAAAATGGAAGGGAAAGAATTCAGATTCATCATTAAGATGAACAAAAAGGCTGAAAATGATAGAATCTGAGCAAGGCTGCTAGCACATAAAGTTCAAGAATACTATCGAACACAAGAAAATGATGGAAATCATCCAATGGCAGCTGAAGATCCAGTTCGCAAAAAAGAAGATCACTTTAATGAAGACTAAGATGATATTATATAATAAAGTAAAACTAGATCTTCTCATTCTATATTTTATATGCTAAAAGCTGAAAGCCTACTGCTTGCATCATGAACGAGTCTTATAACACAAGATTATTGATTTTATACGTATCCACTACATCTTATTATTGAAATTAGAAATGTACATTAATCATAACAGTCCTATATATTGTTTCATGTATAATTGATTTATATACATATGCATAGTAATTGTCTATATTGTGAGTGTTGGTTTGTGGTTTGGACATATATAATGTTTCAAACCGCTTGTCATTGATTGCTCCCTAAAAACCCCATTTCCCTCTTTTGGTGTTTAAAGAGAAAAAGAACCGACCTCTTCCTTCAATGCCTCAATCAACATACAATGCTTATCTCTTTGTAAACTTCTTTGTTTAATTAAAAAAAGAAAAAAAAAGTTGTCTTTTTAAGGCTTTGAGTTCTTCTTTCTTGTTTATTATTCAATGGAATTCTCTCTTTAAAATAAAAAAAAATCTTCAGTTTTGTCTTCTCGTGATGAATAAGAAAAAAAAAATCTGGAAAGCTCACAGAACCAAACCAAACTATAATAAAATGATGCAAATTATAAATCTTAACTGTATACCATAAACCAATCTAACAGATTACAAAAACAAAGACGTAGTTTGATTCTTTTAGTTTTTCCATTTAGTTTTCTTTTCAACAGTAATTAACATCAAAGAGAATGTTGCCACATCACCGCCTACGTGGACATTCTCTCTCCATACGTGGATTTAATTTATTATTATATAATCTAACTTTAATTACTTACCATTATCCCTTTAATTTTTGAATTCAGTTATCTCTCCCCAATCAGTTAATTTTTTTTTATCAGTTTAAATTTAAATTTCAAAAGTAATTTGTAATTATTGCACCTTAATCAAGTTTCTATAATTATTATTATCTCATTAATCTAATTGATACCTTATTCCACAATTATTCCCAAAAATTTTGCCCAAAACAAGTTCTCTCTGCTTGCCACATGTCATATAAGAAATGCTAATTATTTGACACAAATATTCTCTTTCATTTTTAATATATAATACTTTGTGTATGGTTAAAACTTCCAACCTTGGTCATTATCATTTACTCTCTTTTAAAATTGATTCATATATTATCTCTTAATCATTATCTCCTATATCAAGGTAATTTTATATCCTCACTAAAAATTAAAATTAAAATATCCTATTCTCTCTCTCATCTTTGCTCCTAGAGTAGTTCTTTTGCATATGATTTTTTTAATTCTAATTTTTTGTGACATTTCTTAAAATTTATTTCCGTATGCAACGCACGGGTTAAAAAACTAGTATTAGGTGATTCCAAACCATGATCCGAAAGAAGCGGACTATACGAGATGCGAGATGAAGACCACAGGTGGGGCAAAACATAATTTGTGTACCAAGCTAAAGTTCCACATCTAATTCAAAAGCACGCTAAAAAAGAAAGATGATAAGCTGTCTAAGAATAAGACTGATCCTAATCTACGCATATAACTGATGTGACACTCTTACAATAGTATAAAAGATTTTTATCGATATAAACATATCCGTGTGCTACCAGCCATTACAAACATATCGGCACGAAGATTTAATGGCTAGTACAAAAATATATGTGCTGCCGGCCAGAAAGAGTAGAAAAAAGCAAAAGAACGGAGATAAAGACTATCATTAGAGACTCAAGTATTATCAGTGGGAGTGCATACAGTTGAAGACGTTTCTGATTTTCCGTCTTCATTTTGTATTTCTCTATTCAGTATTTTTATATTCAAAACTGAAATATTATTGTGTATTTTCATTATTTTCACCCGTTTTCGTATTTATTTTTTTGCCATGTCATCAACTCCACACATTTTCACTGACAAGACATCAGTTTCTAATGGTAGTCTGTTTTTGTTTCTCATTCTCTTTTTGTTGGTAGCACAGCGAATATGTTTGTAATGGTTGTTAAAACCTGAGCACTAAGACGTAAATATATATGCATCTCAAACTGTGTTTATGGGATGGTAAGAGTCCCATATCAATTATATATAGAAATGCACATCGGTTCTACACCTAGTGGGCTTATAATCTGTCTTTTGAGCATATTGTTTTGTTAATCATCGAATTTTAACTTGGTAAAACCGCTAGGTTGTGCCCCCCCATGGTCTTCATCCCGCAACTTGTATAATTTGCTTCATTTGGAATCACCTAATATTTTACGTTATGCATGAGAGCAGGTGTTGGAATTAATTACCTGAAATAGGGGGAGAATGGAGGATGAGCACAAAGCCCAGCAAAGATTCCCCCCCCCCCCTTCCGGCCGCGCGTGCGCAGGGAATACAACGCATGTATCCAATGAAATATAGTTGAGTCCAAATAAAATATAAGAAAACGAAAGTGTAAAGACAATTAACACGACAAATAATTTCACTTCAGGATAATCCAACCCATCAAAGATCAAATCAAAGTCAAATGAATACTTTCCAATAATTGAACTAATCACTAGATACGATACAATCACGTAATACATGCTGTAAAGTACGTTAGTCTAAGTACGCGAATGTTCTGAGTTCAAAGTTTGAATACCGATAGTAATTGTCATGTCATGTCATGGCATTAACCTAAACACATGAAAGTTCTAAACATTAATTCAATTCAAAATGAGGTCCAATAAACATTAAAGTAATTTAAAACCATAAGAGGCACAAAATATCAAAACTTTGTATTTCAAATAAGATAGCTTAATAATTATAAGAAATATTTAATTTTAGACTCAAATCAAAGATACGGAATTTAAATCTTATCAATCCGAGTTCGTACGAGGTTGATAGGAGCAAATAAGTAAAACAAGCTCACAAAAGCATGAACTGAATGTATCGATAAAAGCATGAACTGGAGCACTTGCTGGAGCACATCTTCCACCAGGTTTACACGCCCAAGTCGGGGCTGAAATCAGTGGGCGGATTATTGAAAGGACAATTAAATAAAAAGGACGAATGGCCCACCAAGAACAATGGTACTTATCGATCACGGTATTATACAGTGGCAAGTGTGGAAAATGAAGGCAGATTTGGCGCAATAATTTTTGGCGCAATAACGAGAGTACCACTTGCTTGTATCTAACTCTTATCTTGATTTTACGCAATAATTTTTATCACGTTATGCAAGCTTCTAAAAATTTTCAAACGCTACTTTCCCCATGAGACCTTGGTGAAGAAACCCATAAGATCCCCGTGATCCAGATGACGAAGCGGGAAACGTGCACCACCAAAACAAAACCAAACAATGACAACCATGCGACTACTGTTGTTTCAACCGTATTGACAATCGGGTACGACGAGGAGGTGAGGTTAGAATTTTTCCAGTTCTTAACAATTGATCCGGAAGTCCTAGGTGTAAGGACTACCATTGATTGTAAGTACGCGGCTGCCATGAATGTGATTGCCGCCAACATTATCGCCATGAGGTACCACCCGAAAATTCTTCGTTTCAGTTGTACGCCGCTTACAACGAGAAAGACTACGCTCATAGCAGCAACAAAAGACATTGTGTTAAAGATCCAGAATCTCTGGTACGATAAGGGGAAGTGAGCGGCCATCAAAGATGTCCCAGCATAGAAAGTTATATTCTTATTGCCTCCAAATTCCACTGTCTTATCATCTTCCCAAAGACCACCAGGCGGGCTAAGGGCGGCTTGATAAGCCATAGCTGCAATCAGTGTTGCAGCTACCAACAAGGCATCATACTTCTTTTCCAGCCAAGCGTGCTGCTTCTTCACGTCATTTTTCATGACCTTGCGTATCTTTTTCCACCAAGCGAGCATTCTCGTCCCGCTCCATTGCGAAGTCGTTATCCCGTTATCGTGATCATCTCCTCTAGTTGCTGGGTTGGTGGCACGTGATACTGGAGATAAGTCTATGGCTCTTAGAGCTCCTGCTGTGACTAGCAGATCACGAATATCTACGGATTTTATATCCCTTGGCATGTGTTGTATGACATCCAGAGCTGTAAAACCATTTGCATTCAATGCGTTTACTTTCACAATAGCAGGCTCTCTGAGCAAATATTTCATTGTCTGCATTCAGTCCATTACTCACATAAGCTAGTGAAAAGGAAGAAACTGCTATAACTTGAGGCTAATAATAGTCCAGTTTATAAGGTTTGATCACTTACCTCCATTTGTTTCAGAGTAGTTGCAGTGTGTAAAATGGTGTTGCCATTGTGATCTTGTGCATTTGCAAGATCACCACCCAACTCCACTAGTCGCTTTAATGCTTCCAAATGATTGTGTTTCACGCATAAATGCAAAATGGTCTCACCGCGGTCAAGTGTATACCGCGTAACTTGTTCTTGGGCAGAAACCAACTCTCTAATAACGTCACCTCGCCCTTTCATCACAGCGAGATGAAGAGGAGTCCTTCTATCCTGATCGCGAACATGGCAGACGCTCGAGTCCTCCATCAACAACATCTTCACTATCTCGACGTAGCCATTTGCAGAAGCCACGTGAAGCGGAGAACAGCCATGAGAATCTAGTTCCCTGACGAGATTTGGCTGATAGCGTACCAGTGCCTTGGCAAAGGCTGCATGGCCTAGCATCGCGGCTACATGCAAGGGTGTTTCGTTGAAGTTGGTGACCGAAATTCTGGCAAGGGTGAGTGGATCTTCTTCCATTAACTTCTTCAATGACTCAACACTCCCTGTATATGATGCATCATAAAGCACACACTCTCTCTCTCTCCATTGAGGATAACTGAAGAAGCCTGTTATTCATGCTTACACTCCCCGTACTATGCTAACTTTGTGTATGTTTTCTGCCTATATATAGTACTGTACTTAAGTGGAGGCCTTCGGGGTGGTTTCTAAGGTAGAAAGTTTACATACGTTTCTAAGGTAGAAAGTTTACATACGTTCATACTCCTTAGTTACTAAAGGATCTAATAGTGAACTCTTGACCTCTTTAGCGAAAGATAATTTACATTTAGCCACAAAAACGTTGTAATTTAGTCTCTAAACCCTCTCAAAGGACTTAAAAACCCTTAAATTTTGCAAACCTTTGAAGTAGAAAAGATTCTTTTTTTTTTATGAAAAAAGTGTTATCAATTTTGGCGACTTTAAAGTCTTTAGGGTCTTTTTTTTATATATAAAAAAAGACTCTAAAGTTGCCAATATAGACTTTAGAGTCTTTAAAGGATAAAAAAAGACTCTAAAGTTGCCAATATATATGAAGCAGCCAAGATGCAAGTGGCTACACCAGTGGGCGGATGATTGAAAGGACAATTAAATAAAAAGGACGAATGGCCCACCAAGAACTGGTACTTATCGATCATGGTATTACAGTGGCAGAGTTAGGTTGGAAACTTCTCTCACAGGAAGACCTTATGTGAGTCAGAGTCTTAAGAGAGAAGTACGTAAGGAACAAAAACACCGGAAGAGCATTATCCAGTTCCTTTTCTGAAACAAGGTTCCAAATGGACCCAAAAACTTCATGAGAGGAGATTCAAGAGACCGTTGGAGCCAATAGGAATCTCTACCATTGGACATACGACCGATCAGAAGGCAGAGTTTAGATAGAATTCGTAGTGACTTATTAGGTTACGAGAGAAGTCCACTTTAAAGCATAGCCCGTGCAACAAAACGGGTTTGTTAACTAATGCCGATAATATTTCAAACATTTATGCCCCAAATTTTGGGCATAAACAACTTTGAATGTTAGGTAATATTAATATATTGTTGAAATTATTGCTTATTAAGCATTTCATTTTTTTTTTAAATAAGATGGTTCCTTTTTTATACATGATGGCATAGGCAAACATTTAAATTAATTCATCCATTGGACATTTATGTTTATTGGTGAAGACAACCATAACATCTTGCAAATGAAACACAACGAAAAATTTAAAAGGAAAGATGCATACAAAAGAACCAAGACAGTGCTGAAGATGAAATAGTAAATATAGGATCATGATTCCCTGCTGTAACCCATGGTTACAGCAGGGTGCTGTCTCATTGTTGTTAGGTAGGAAAGAGAGAGAGGGGGAAGAGAGAGAAGGGGATGCAAACCATGGTTACTCTCTCTCTTCCTTCTGTCTCTTCCCTCCCTCACAACAATGGGACAGCACCCCTGCTGTAACCATGGGTTACAGCAGGGTGCTGTCTCAGAGACAGAGGGGGAAGAGAGAGAAGGGGATGCAAACCATGGTTACTCTCTCTCTTCCTTCTCTCTCTCTTCCCTCCCTCACAACAATGGAACAACACCCTGCTGTAACCCATGGTTACAACATGGGATCCTAATCCGTGCAAAACTTGTGGTTCTTTGAAATTTCAAGCCTTTGCTGCTCTACGGCAACACGTTTTCAATTGCTACTGAATTGTATTAGTGCTTGTGACATGTCTTTTGTGCCTTCCGCAGATGCCTACTTTATCTCTCCACTAGTGCTGTTTACTCCCCAGCCAATCACAATTTCCTTACAATTCCATGTAAGTAAAGTTCCTGAGTTGAAGAGGGAAGGTAAGCCAGAGCTTTTCCTGTGGACAGAGCATTCACTAGCTTAATATCGACGTCTATTTCATAATTCGATCGTGAGGGGTTTTCCAGTAGGATAAGTAACTGCCTTGCACACTATGTTCTTTCATATAGCTAACGTCATTCTCTTAATCACCTCACTCATAAAGGTAGCATTACTCTCTATTTAGCTTTGAAAGTAGAGGTCATCTTTTTATCTAATAGCATTTTCTTTACGGTCAGTAATTTCAGTTTACTGGCAAGTTTGTGTAGCAACTTTATTAGACTCTAGCCACTGAAAGGTAAAGTTACTCCTAAAACATGTTAATTGGTCTTTTTGAGATAAGGGATGTCCGCTATCGGCCTCCAGGGACTGAAAGTGTGAGCAATTATAGATTTGATGTAGTTATTCTCATGTGAGCCATTTTATCATGTGCGGTGAGACAATTGTAAGGGATTTTAGTTTGGATGCGGTAAGGTTTTTCTTCACTCGCATACCATCTGGTACCTTTTTCCGTTGATGTACAGATGTAATTGGACTATTTTTGGTTAATACTTCGTTACCAATATCTGACTGGTTATCCAATTTCCTGACCTTTTTCTTCCTCTTCCTTCTGCCTCTCCAGATTGGGTTATTGGTGATGGCATGAAAGCTATTGTGGAGGCTGGTTATTGTACTATGAAAATCATGATTTCCTTAAAGTCGACGGGAAATAAGCCATATCAAATGCCTACGAAGGTGTATGATTGTTGAGTAGGTTTTGTGAAATTTACCCAAGCTCGAGCTCTTTTATACATAAGTAATAATGCCCTTAGCTGCACTTCTTTTATACACAAGTATATTACCCTTTTTAGACAATTGAACATGTTGCGAACTTTACATCCAATGCCTCGGTTGTGACTTCTTAAGTTATATTTTCTTACCAATTTATGTGTTGAAGCAGTCACTAAAACATTTTTCGAGCTCTATGATTGATATGATGCATTAAAAGTGTTTCACAATGCTCGTGTAGGAGCACTTTACCGCTTGTGAGAGTATTTTATCGGTTCAAGCAATTCGTTTGTACTTTTCAAGAACGTTGCAGACATGACTTACTATAGCATTAGAAGATAGAAGCTGATGCCAAGAACATGTGGCTGGGGAAAATGGAAATAAAGCTGGCTGTTGTACTGGGAAGGCATGAAGGCATATACGTTCCCTTGTGTCACTAATTGGGTTTTTGGATGAAAGTTGCACATGATGCTTCAAGGTGTGTACATCAGTCATTTACTTTTCTACTTACAGTTTCATTCTATGTTCTTAAAGGTATTGCATTCTTTATGTACATGTTCTTTTGGCATTTTCAAGATTGGTTTGGTCACTATGCAATTGGATTTGCAAGATTTGATCTGCAAGGGATCTCGTACAGTCTCCTCTCCTCTGGGACAATGGTTTTGTTGAGAAACTTGTACTCTAGTTTGGAGATTTATATCATGTCAACTACTAATTTAGTGAATGCAATTATTAGGCTTAATTTCACCCAGCACCCTGTACTTAGGGGTCAGTTGCACCCAGCACCCTAGGGTTTTAAAATTGGCACCCAACACCAAAATTTTGAAAATTCTTGGCACCCAGCACCAGATGACGGTCAAGAGGCACTTTGACCACACGTCTGTTAGTTTTTCAGGGGCAAAATAGTCTTATTGCCCCTTAAAGCATACATGTCATGCAGCTTCCACACCTCCGTCGAGCTCCCTTCTCGAGCCAACACGCATCCCGACGTGCTCAAATCAACGATCGGCGCCGACCCCCATGTCTCGCTCTCCTCTTCCTCGTCCTCACACAGCACAAATCGTCTTCAGCTCCGGCAGACGCAGGTAGTGCTCGTAGGCCGAGCAAGCCGAATCAAACGCCGGCGCTAGATCTGCGACGTCAACCGGCGGCAGCACCGGTATGCTCAGGTTGTTCAACGACCTCGGCGTCCCAGATCTTCTTCAGCTCCGGCAGACGCAGGTAGTGCTCGTAGGCCGAGCAAGCCGAATCAGACGCCGGCGCCAGATCCGCGACGCGAACCGGCGGCAGCACCGGTATGCTCAGCTTGTTCGACGGCCTCGGCGTCCCAGATCTTCTTCAGCACCGGCAGACGCAGGTAGTGCTCGTAGGCCGAGCAAGCCGAATCAGACGCCGACGCCAGATCCGCGACGTCAACCGACGGCAGCACCGATATGCTCAGCTTGTTCGACGGCCTCGGCGATTTGGTTCATCCCAGATCTTCTTCAACACCATGTTTGCTTTGCAGTTGAGCCCAAAGGTCCGTAAGTCTCCCGCGAAGATCCCGAGAAAACGGCGGTACTCCGGCGAACTCCCCAGAACGACAGAGAGGGGCTGTTGGAGGGAAATGTGGAAGGAGAGAGAGAATAAGGGCTGTTGGAGGGAAATGACGTGGACAGCCAATTGGCCATGTGTCACTACCTGGGATGACATGTAAGCTTTAGGGGCAATAATCCCATTTTGCCCCTGAAAAACTAACAGCCGTCTAGTCAACAGGCAGTTTGACCGTCATTTGGTGTTGGGTGCCAATTTTAAAACCCTAGGGTGCTGGGTGCAACTGACCCCTAAGTACAGGGTGCTGGGTGAAATTAAGCCCAATTATTATGATGTTCAAAACATCATTTATCAGTCGGTGTTCTACATGACTTATATCTTGGTTATATTAGTTTTGACATGAAATAAGAAGTCTGTCTAGGGATTAATATTAATTTTTTTTAAAAAAGTAAGAGCTACGGTAGCGGGCCTACTCCACCGCCATATGCCTAGGAAGGCGGTCATTAACTGCTGCTGAAAGCTATTACCAGCTGTGATATAGGACATTAATAGCTAATAAATGAATGGATGTACAAGCGGGAGTACCACTACTATAAACTCCATTGACCGCTGCCACATGTCTATCGCAGCGAGACCTACATAAGCGCTCTGTACCCGCTATCATTGGCAGCGGTCAAGTGGGCTATTGCAGGGGTTTTTGGCCGCTGCCGGAGGCCAATTTTCTTGTAGTGTAGAGTTTTGATTATTTGTAGCCTTTTAATTTTGGATGGATTTGATTATTTGTAGTTGTTTGTTGAGTCATTAGTACTATCTTCTTCATGGATATCACGTTAATATGAAAAGATTATGTAGAAGCTGAAAAAAGCTACTAAAGATAATAATAGAGTGGAGAAAAATGGGCAGAGGGTAGCATTAGATAGGTTGGAGAAAAATTAAAGTTTGGAGGGTTTATGTTCTGACTATCCAATTTTGTTTTCTGATTTTACTCTCTTGTCATAGACATGAGTTGTTCTTCTAAGAATACAATTGCATAAATAAATGGGTCAAAGGGTTGAAGAAGACATGAATTGCTTGCCATATTTTACTTTTTTTTCCCACTTTATAAAACATGTTTAAAGTTACATGCTCTCTACAATAAGTCGGATTTACTGCCTATCTTAATGCTTTCTTCTGACAAATACGTATCAGAGCTACAAAAATCTCAAAGAATTGTTGTCGTTTAGTCTTACTGCAAGCTGGATCCGCACCTGTGGGATCAAAAGAAAATAAAGCTATGTATGGTTCTTACTGAAGTTTATGAAAACGAGCTCCTCTTGTCATTGACAGCCTTTAACTTCATCACAAGTTGTTCATTCTGATCGAACTCCACCTCCGCATATTTGAGACTCGTGTTGAGGTAGGGGTCACTGATTTCTCTTAACTCTGCCGTGAGTAGTGACACCTTATCTTCATTTACTTTCTTGTCACCTGCTTTATCTTCAGCTCTTGATCTCGTGCTTGATTCCAACTATATGGTGTTAGGTTTGGTTAGCCACATGATGCTGTTTCTAAATTATTTTATACGGTAGTCAATTTCTATTATCGATAATGAAATTCGATATGCTTTTTTTTTAAAGTAGTCCAAAACCTGCAAAGTATTATAAGAGAAAATTTGAAGTTCCGTACACCTTTAACTGTGTGTTTGGGTACCATTCTGGGAAAGAGAGTTGCGTTGGGGGGATGAACAGGAGGTCTCTCAGTTGTTGGTACTGTTATTTGGATCTTCCAACATCCTCTTATTTCTGGCTTTGTTCGTTAAAACGTAGAAAGTCGCAGTTTAACCGACCTATCCACTAAAGTAAAAGGCCTTGGTGTACTTACCTTCTATGCTTTTTGGTGCAGTTGGGGAGGATCAAGCAGCCTGACTTCACTTGCGAAACTACTGAAGGTCAGTTGTCACACATATGCACTAGTTATATGTTTTTGAGTTGAAAACTTCAATGATAATTCTTGATTGCAATTTTATTGGCATAATTGACTCTTGATGGCAGAGGTTTGCCTACTAAAAAGTAAAGCAATGAGATATAAGCTATGTAGTGGATGATGGTTTTGTAAGGGTAAGCCACAGGCTTACCCTCTAATATGGAAAACAAGGTAAATTCAGTGGATCACATCTATGCCCTTTCTTAGAGATTTTGATAAACTCTCACTTTTACCTTTCTAAGCTTTTGCTAAATCTTAACCAGATTGATATCTATTGGAGACCTTGGGACCTTATAGGGTCTTGTTAGAAGTGTTGGAGTCTGTATGTAGAGGACAAGTTCTTTATGTCCAGTATTCTAGATAACCAGGGTGTCGGGGTTACTTCACATTTTGTTGACAAGCCGTCATATTGGTTTCTTATAGAGATGGGTTATGGGGGCTGAGAGATTAGCTCTTGTAGCATTTTCAGTAATTTAGGTGAAAAAGTCACACTACATGTCTCTTATTATGTAAATGAAGGTAGAAGGAGATGAACTATGAAACTATGAAGAAAGGATAAAAGACCAAATGCTACAATTAATATGAAAAAGGAAGAAAGTGTGAATAATAATCGTTTTCTTGTAGTTATTCTCATGTTAGCCATTTTATCATCCTTACGAGGACTAGAAAGCTTAAGACTTCTCAATTGAAGGCTGGATTTTGGGAGAACATCATATCTAGGTAATTAAAACTATCCATTTCATAGAAAGACACATTTGTGAACATGCATGACTGGTTTATGGAAGCCATGACATCATTTTCAGTCGGCTTGAATTGGATTGTTAGCTTTGTTGTTTGCATGGCTGTTTGGTATGCCTGACAATGTGAGCAATTGCCTGAAATATAATTTACGTGCATGCCAGTCTTTAGAATTTATTAATGTTAAAGAGGATGTATAATAGTCTAATACTTTGTGTTAGTATATCCTTTTAGGCTATAGTTGCCGAGGACAGATTGTGCCCATGCTTGAAGATAGCAAATATCACACTTTATGACCATGCAGTTAGTTGTTTGACCATGTAGCTAGTTGTTATACCGCTCTCAGCACTGCGTTAGGCATGTTTTTTGGTGCTGAGCTTTTGCTTGCATTCTTGCTGAGCTTCTCTCTCCTTGATTCTCAATTTCGATGCCCACCTGGAGCTAATTTTCAGATGCACGTAGTCTTTTTACATTTCTATTTGAGCAGCATCTTAACATATATACTTCTATTCCTCTCTTTATTTTTAATGCAGGCTTGCAATCACTTTTCTTTTAGTTGCGGTGTTCTCTGATGCGGTATACGAATCATCTCCGAACATGATTTGAAACAACCGACCTCTAGGATGGTTGCATTTGCATCAACATGTCTAGTGTATTTGTATAATGCTAATTTGTACTCAGGATAAATGTCAAGCTTTTTTGCTACGTAGTTATGCTCTCACTTTGTAACCAACTAAATCTCTGGAATGGATAGCATTGGTTTTATATATTAGATGAAGACTGTTTTTTTTATTATTATTTGTGGCTGATCTTTCTACTATTTGTCGCTAAATGGAATCTTTCTATTATTTTTTGTTAAGTTTAATGCTCATCAAAGAACAAAAGATTCATCGTTAAAGGGGCAACAAGTAATGACAAACCTTTTTGTAGTTGAATGTAGTTTTCAATGACGAAGTCGAGATGTTAAGGAAAAAATTGTGACGAGCAAGGTTTTGTTGACGAACATAGTTCGTCAACAAATGCCACCATTATCGAATATGTCAAGAAAGAATTGTGATGATCAAGGTTTTTGTGACGAACTTGAGTTCGTCAACAAATGTCACCATTATCGACCAAGTTAAGATGTTGAGGAAAAAAAATAGTGACAGTGACTGATTTGTTAACGAACCCAAGTTCGTCGATAAAGTAACCCATTCTTGACGAACTTGAACATCCAGCGACAAATTCGAGTGAATTATTTCGACGAAATAGTTCGTTGTTAAATACCAGATATTCCTTGACGAAGTAAAAAATCGTCAATAAATATGATTTTTATTAACGAACACATATTCGTCGAAAAATATATTTCATGACGGCGAGTCTTTGTCGAATTTTTCTTGACGGCGAGTCTTTGACGAAAAATATATTCGTCGAAAATTATATTTCTTGACGAATTTTTTTCGTCACTATATGTATTTATTGTCGAATAAACGACCTTCCTCGTCGCTAAATGACAAATTTCTTGTATTGTTAACTTCTTCAGTGACTCAACACTCCCAGTATATGATGCATCATAGAGCACTCTCTCTCTCTCAATTGTAGGCCCGTACAAACGCGGTCCTCATGAACGGTTGATACAACTTCATCTTTCGACGCGCAAAAAAGATGCTTTCACTGTTCACCGTACCAGTTGCCAGCGCCAAGCCGAAGAAACAAAGGAGGCTACCCAGAGACCTTGAAAGCTGTGCACAACTGGCTTTTGCTAATGACCAGTCGGGTGGCTTTTGCTTTTTGCCTTTCTTGTTTTCCATTTTCGTGACGATGGCAAAAAAAAAAAAAATGCTTTCACTCCCATTTTTCACTTCCAATCCCCAGATCTTTATGTACGGTGTTTCCTTTGAAGCCTGGTACAACGATAAATTGAACCAAAAACTTGCCTCCTCCATCACTTCGGTCCATCAATTTTCCTGTATTGAAGTATGTAGGTTAAAATGTTAAAATGAGTCATCCTTGGCTGTTGAAGAGTGTCAAATATTGGAGGCAAGTCTGATACATGGCCCAAGTTGGTGCAAGAGTTTGTAAATAAATTGAACTATGTAGGTGGATGAATTGAACCAAAAACTTGCCTTCACTTCGGTTCATTAATTTTTCTGTATTTAAGTGTTAATTTATTGAACTATGTAGGTCGGAATGTTCAAATGAGCCATCCTTGGCTGTTGAAAAGTGTCAAATATTAGAGGCTAATTCGATATATGTGCCAAACGACACATGTACAGAAAAAAGAAGCGCAATGAATGCACACCAGCGTGCATCAGCTAATGCATTTGTTGTGAACTGAAGAGCATGCTCTAGAGAAGAGGAGCACATCAAGTATAAGAGTCCGAGGCACACCACCTCCATGGCCATGGCACCCCTCAATATTTTTGAAAATTTTTGTTAGTTTCTTAGATTATGGATAAACATGTTTAAAACACTTATAAAAATGCTACTATACTGTAACACTACTTTATTAGAATTTCAATTTATTGTGTTTTTCACTCTTTATGCCCTGTAACAATTTTTATCTTTGTCATTTTCTTGTTTTATCTTTGTTTTTTCAAATCTCAAATTCTAAATCTTTAGATTGCCAAAAAATAAGAATAGATTAAGGTTACTTTCTTTATTTTTTTTAGTTTAAATTCTTATAGACTTATACGAGTACATGACCAATATACTTTTACAATTAATAATTACATCAGTGATATATCTATACAGTAAGAGTTAGGTTTTATTTATTTATACAAAATCAGTAATTTATCGTTGACTAACCTTAGCAATTTAAATAAATTACTATGTATAGTGAAAATATATTGTTAGTAGTCAAATTGAGTAATCTATTTTATATTTAACGTATTCAATAGTGACGCTAGTTACAATGCGTTTTTCTTATTCACGTGTAATGTGAACTTGAACCTTCTGAATTCTTTTATGTTAGCCATCAATTTTTTTTATGATTTTTTAACATCCCCGATTAGACTTTCTAGATCCGCCCCTGATAAGAGCCGATCTCATGCCTCATCTATGGTCGATGTGAGACTTCGATACCCGCCCTCAAGCATAGCGTGAAATATATATATATATATATATATATATATATATATATATATATATATATATATGAAAGCCGAAGCTAAGAGAATGTCGCCACATCAATGCCTACGTGGACATTCTCTCTTTTTTCCACGTGGATTTAATTTATTATTATATAATCTAACTTTAATTACTTACCATTATCACTTTAATTTTTGAATTCAGTTATCTCTCTCCAATCAGTTAAATTTTTTTTATCAGTTTAAATTTAAATTTCAAAAGTAATTTGTAATTATTGCACCTTAATCAAATTTCTATAATTATTACTATCTCATTAATCTAATTGATACCTTATTCCACAATTATTCCCAAAAAATTTGCCCAAAACCAGTTCTCTCTCGTGCCACGTGTCATATAAGAAATGCTAATTATTTGACACAAATATTCTCTTTCATTTTTAATATATAATACTTTGTGTATGGTTAAAATTTCCAACCTTGGTCATTATTATTTACTCTCTTTTAAAATTGATTCATATATTATCTCTTAATCATTATCTCCTATATCAAGGTAATTTTATATCCTAACTGAAAATTAAAATTAAAATATCCTATTCTCTCTCTCATCTTTGCTCCTAGAGTAGTTCTTTTGCATATGATTTTTTTAATTCTAATTGTTTGTGACATTTCTTAAAATTTATTTTTTGTATGCAACGCACGGGTTAAAAAACTAGTATTAGGTGATTCCAAACCATGATCCGAAAGAAGCGGACTATACGAGATGCGAGATGAAGACCACGGGTGGGGCACAGCATAATTTGTGTACCAAGATAAAGTTCCACATCTAATTCAAAAGCACGCTAAAAAAGAAAGATGATAAGCTGTCTAAGAATAAGACTGATCCTAATCTACGCATATAATTGATGTGACACTCTTACAATAGTATGAAAGATTTTTATCGATATAAACATATATGTGTGCTACCAGCCATTACAAACATATCGGCACGAAGATTTAATGGCCAGTACAAAAATATATGTGCTGCCGGCCAGAAAGAGTAGAAAAAAGCAAAAGAACGGAGACAAAGACTATCATTAGAGACTCAAGTATTATCAGTGGGAGTGCATACAGTTGAAGACGTTTCTGATTTTCCGTCTTCATTTTGTATTTCTCTATTCAGTATTTTTATATTCAAAACTGAAATATTATTGTGTATTTTCATTATTTTCACCCGTTTTCGTATTTATTTTTTCGCCATGTCATCAACTCCACACATTTTCATTGACAAGACATCAGTTTCTAATGGTAGTCTGTTTTTGTTTCTCCTTATCTTTTTGTTGGTAGCACAGCGAATATGTTTGTAATGGCTGTTAATGGCTGTTAAAACCTGAGCACTAAGACGTAAATATATGTTTCTCAAACTGTGTTTATATCCGGTAAGAGTCCCATATCAATTATATATAGAAATGCACATCGGTTCTACACCTAGTGGGCTTATAATCTGTCTTTTGAGCATATTTTTTTGTTAATCATTGAATTTTAACATGGTAAAACCGCTAGGTTGTGCCCCCCCATGGTCTTCATCCCGCAACTTGTATAATTTGCTTCATTTGGAATCACCTAATATTTCACGTTATGCAAGAGAGCAGGTGTTGGCATTAATTACCTCAAATAGGGGGAGAATGAAGGATAAGCACAAAGCCCAGCAAAGATTCCCCCCCCCCCCCTTCCGGCCGCGCGTGGGGAATACAACGCATGTATCCAATGAAATATAGTTGAGTCCAAATAAAGCATAAGAAAACGAAAGTGTAAAGACAATTAACACGACAAATAATTCCACTTCAGGATAATCCAACCCATCAAATATCAAATCAAAGTCAAATGAATACTTTCCAATAATTGAACTAATCACTAGATACGATACAATCACGTAATACATGCTGTAAAGTACGTTAATCTAAGTACGCGAATGTTCTGAGTTCAAAGTTTGCATACCGGTAGTAATTGTCATGTCATGTCATGACATCGCATTAACCTAAACACGTGAAAGTTCTAAACATTAATTCAATTCAAAAGAATTGAATATGTTTGTAATGGCTAGCTGTTAAAACCTGAGCACTAAGATGAACGGAGTAATAAAATATATACTTCTCAAACAGTGTTTATATCCCGCAAGAGTCTCATATCAATTATTTATATATAGATAGAAGTGCACATCGGTTCTACACCTAGTGGGCTTATAATCTTTCTTTTGAGCATATTTTTTGGTTAATCATTGAATTTTAACATGGTAAAACAGCTAGGTTGTGCCCCGCCCATGGTCTTCGTCCTGCAACTTGTATAATCTGCTTCATTTGGATTGAGACTTCGAATCACCTAATATTCCACGTTATGCATGAGAGAGCAGGAGTCGGAATCAATTACCTAAAATAGGGGGAGAATGGAGGATGAGCACAACGCATGTATCCAATGAAATCAAAGATCAAATCAGTTTCTAATGGTAGTCTGTTTTTGTTTCTTCTTCACAGCGAATATGTTTGTAATGGCTGTTAAAACCTGAGCACTAAGATGTAAATATATGCTTCTCAAACTGTATTTATATTTGGTAAGAGTCCCATATCAATTATAAATAGAAATGCACATCGGTTCTACAGGCTTAATTTCACCCAGCACCCTGTACTTAGGGGTCAATTGCACCCAGCACCCCATAGTTTTAATTTTGGCACCCAGCACCAAATGACGGTCAAACTGGCCTTTGACCATACGTCTGTTACTTTTTAAGGGGCAAAATGGTCTTTTTATCTGTTATCTCCACCTTTCGTCCACGTCAGCTCCAAATGGGCCCAATAATTAACATCAGACCCTCCACGTCATTTCCTCACCATTTTTCTCTCCCAAACTATTCATCTTCCCAACCAATATCAAAACGCGCGGCCACCTTCTCCGACCGAAACCATTGCCTGACGAGCCATCGCCTCTGACCGAAGCCACTGCCCGGTGTGCCACCATCCCCGCCACCACTCTCTCCATCATCACGACCCACCACCGTCGGCCACCCACGACCAGCCATAACTACCCACAACCACCAATCCTGAAACCCATGGTAGCCCCTCCAATTGAATCGCGGCCACCAACGCCTATCGTTGATGACCGCCGCCTCTGCCACAAATCCCTCACCCACGACCACCCACAACCACCAATCCCTCCCTCACCCACGGTCACCACCTCAAACCGAATGACGACCACCAATAACGGGCGTTCGACCAACGGTGACCATTCAATGAGCCATTATCGCCTCCAATCGAACGACCATCAGACACTCCCCCTGCCTACCGCCGTAATCACGACATACCCAATCACCCCATCACGCGATCTCCGGCGAGCACAATCAGCCACTGGACAACATCATCACCACATAATCAGTGGTCCAAATCGAGGGTAAGAATGACAGGTCAGGCTAGGTGAAGAGGGCGTGGGGCCACGCTGGACGCCAAAGACCGCGGCGATGCTCGAGGTGGGTTCTTGGTGCACGGTGGTTGGGGACACTGAGAGAAACAGAGAAGAGAGAGAGAGAGAGAGAGAAAATAAAGAGAAAGGAAAGAGAGAGAAAATGGGGAAGAGAGAAATGACGTTGGGCTTAGGGGGTTGGAGCTGACTAGGATTTCATGGATGAAAAGACCATTTTGCCCTTAAAAAAGTTAACAGACGTCTGGTCAAAGGCCATTTTGACCGTCAATTGGTGTTAGATACCAAGTTTTTTAAATTTTTGGTGCTGGGTGCCAAAATTAAAACTATGGGGTGCTGGGTGCAATTGACCCCTAAGTACAGGGTGCTGGGTGAAATTAAGCCCGGTTCTACACCTAGGGGCTTATAATCTGTCTTTCGAGCATATTTTTTGGTTAATCATCGAATTTTAACATGGTAAAACCGCTAGGTTGTGCCCCCCCCCCACCCAAAGGGCTTCCTCCCGCAAATTGTACCATCTGCGTTATTTGGGGTGGCCTAAGATTTCACGCTATGCATGAGAGCGGGTGCGAGGAGTGATTACCTGAAATAGGGGGAGAATGGAGGATGAGCACAAAGCCTAGCAAAGATTCCACCCCCCCCCCCCCCCCCCCCCCGGCTTACCGCCGCGCGTGCACGGGGAATACAACTCATGTATCCAATGAAATATAGTTGAGTCCAAATAAAGTATAAGAAAATGAAAGTGTAAAGACAATTAAAACGACAAATAATTTCACTTCAGAATAATCCAACTCATCAAAGATCAAATCAAAGTCAAATGAATACATTCCAAAAATTGAACTAATAACTAGATACGATACAATCACGTAATACATATTACATACTGTAAAGTACGTTAGTCTAAGTATGCAAATGTTTTGAGTTCAAAATTTGCATACCGGTAATAATTATCATGTCATGTCATGACATCGCATTAATCTAAATACGTGAAAGTTATAAACATTAATTCAATTCAAAAGGAGGTCCAATAGACATTATAGTAATTTAAAATCATAAAAGGCACAAAGTATCAAAACTTTGTATTTCAAATAAGATAGCTTAATAATTATAAGAAAATATTTAATTTTAGACTCAAATCAAAGATACGGAATTTAAATCTTATCGATCCGAGTTCGTATCAGGTCGATAGGAGCAAATGAGTAAAACAAGCTCGCAAAAGCATGAACCAGCCAAGATGCAAGGGAAAAACAGCCTGGAGCACATCTTCCACCAGGTTTACACGCCCAAGTTGGGGCTGAAATCAGTGGGCGGTTTATTGAAAGGACAATTAACCAGAGTACCACTTGCTTGCATCGGTGTATGAAGGAAAAATAAATAAAAAGGACGAATGGCCCACCAAGAACAATGGTACTTATCGATCACGGTATTATACAGCGGCAAGTGTGGAAAATGAAGGCAGATTTGGCAAAAATAAAAACTATACGCCTCTCAAGACATTTTGTATCTAACTCTTATCTTGATTTTACGCAATAATTTTTATCACGTCATGTAAGCTTCTAAAAATTTTTAAAATCAAAACTGAATGTATCGATAAAACAGACTTAGCTAACCTTTAAAATTTTAAATTTGACAAATAATTACTGGACCCCGAAAGATATATTACTTATTCAAAATTACGCCAGAAGAATTAACTAATCTTACGACGGTACCGTAAAATATGATAACAATTTAGGTAGCATTTGGTAACATTTTTTTTTTAATTTTTTTTCAGTTTTGTAAACTAGAGGAAAAAACCCGTTTGAGAGGCCCTTTCTATTTTTTTTTCCTCATCAGTTTTGAAAACCAGTTTCCCCCCACCCGCCACCGCCACTGTCGCCACCTGCCACCACTACCCCCGTCGCCGCCACTGCCGTCCCCACGTCCACTCCCACAACTGCCCCCCACCTTCAACAGCCACTGTCGCCCTCACTGCCACCTGCCACCGCTGTCCCCACCGCCACCCGCCACTGCACTGGTGGCTAAATCGAAGGGCTCTCTGACCACACATGCGCTGTGTGGGTCAGTCTTTCCAAACAGACAAAACAATGTTGTGCGGGACATGCCAGATAAGTATGGCATCTGACAGTCCGCAAATGGCTTTATACGATGCATGCAAAACATGCGTGACTTGGTTTGCGCTAAATATTTCTTCACAAATCAAATTGCTGAGGCTTGCTTAAAAATAACATTTAGTTTTTAATTTTCACTTTTGATGAATTATTTTTTAGCGGAGACAACTTACGAATTGTCTTCACCTAATGTGCACAATGCTTACACCCATACTATCACTTTAAGCATAAAATTCAACTTTTCACCTGCAGAGTTTAGATAGAATTCGGAGCTCCAGCCAATCATCGACCCTAACTTATTTCCGTTTGCAACACACACACGCAAATTTTGATCCCTCCAAAGAAAGCGGCAGATTGGAGGAAGATTCTTCCGGAACATGCAAAATTTTGTTCGTTGTTGTTAATAAGTAAAATGGGCGAAGGGTGAAACCCTTGGCACTAGAAATCACAAAGTAGACAAATGGAGGAGATGTAAAGAGAAGAACACGAAGCATTCACGCAGTTCGACTGGTGGCCCAACTCAATGGAAATACCGGTGACCTCCTCTCATGGAGAGGGCAAGAAGAAAATCCGCATTCAAATGCTACTTTCCCCATGAGACCTTGGTGAAGAAACCCTTTTCTTTCGACAACACTTCCATAAGATCCTCGTGATCCACATGAGGATGCGGCAAATGTACACCAGCAAAACAACACCAACCAATGACAACCATGCGACTACTGTCATTCCAGCCCCATAGAGGAGCGGGTACCACTTGGAATTGAAGTCATCAATTTTCCAGTTCTTAACAATTGATCCGGATTTCCAAGGTGTAACGACTATCATCGATACTAAGTACGCGGCTGTCATGAATGTAATTGCCACCCACATTACCGCCATGAGGAGCCACGCGAAAATTCTTCGTTTCTGTGGTATGCCGCTTACAACGAGAAAGACTACGCTCAGAGCAGCAACGAAAGACGACGTGTTGAAGAAGCAGAATATCACGTACATTATGGGGAAGTGAGCGGCCATCAAAGATGTCCCAGCATAGAAAGTTATATTCTTATTGCCTCCAAGATCCACTGTCTTATCATCTTGCCAAAGACCACCAGGCGGGCTAAGGGCGGCTTGATAAGCCATAGCTGCAATCAGAGTTGCAGCTATCAACAAGGCTTCATACCAATTTTCCAGCCAAGGGTGCTGCTTCTTCAAGCGATTTTGCAAGACCTTGAGTATCCTTTTCCACCAAGCGGGCTTTCTCTTCCTGCTGCGTTGCGAAGTCGTTATCCCGTTATCGTGATCATCTCCTCTAGTTGCTGGGTTGGTGGCACGTGATACTGGAGATAAGTCTATGGCTCTTAGAGCTCCTGCTGTGACTAGCAGATCACGAATATCTACGGATTTTATATCCCTTGGCATGTGTTGTATGACATCCAGAGCTGTAAAACCATTTGCATTCAATGCGTTTACTTTCACAATAGCAGGCTCTCTGAGCAAATATTTCATTGTCTGCATTCAGTCCATTACTCACATAAGCTAGTGAAAAGGAAGAAACTGCTATAACTTGAGGCTAATAATAGTCCAGTTTATAAGGTTTGATCACTTACCTCCATTTGTTTCAGAGTAGTTGCAGTGTGTAAAATGGTGTTGCCGTTGTGATCTTGTGCATTTGCAAGATCACCATCCAACTCCACTAGTCGCTTTAACGCTTCCAAATGATTGTGTTTCACGCATAAATGCAAAATGGTCTCACCGCGGTCAAGTGTATACCGCGTAACTTGTTCTTGGGCAGAAACCAACTCTCTAATAACGTCACCTCGCCCTTTCATCACAGCGAGATGAAGAGGAGTCCTTCTATCCTGATCGCGAACATGGCAGACGCTCGAGTCCTCCATCAACAACATCTTCACTATCTCGACGTAGCCATTTGCAGAAGCCACGTGAAGCGGAGAACAGCCATGAGAATCTAGTTCCCTGACGAGATTTGGCTGATAGCGTACCAGTGCCTTGGCAAAGGCTGCATGGCCTAGCATCGCGGCTACATGCAAGGGTGTTTCGTTGAAGTTGGTGACCGAAATTCTGGCAAGGGTGAGTGGATCTTCTTCCATTAACTTCTTCAATGACTCAACACTCCCTGTATATGATGCATCATAAAGCATTCTCTCTCTCATCACTCTCTCTCTGCTCTCCATTGAGGATAACTGAAGAAGCCCGTTATTCATGCTTACACTCTTCGTACTATGCTAACTTTGTGTATGTTTTCTTCCTATATATAGTACTGTACTTAAGTGGAGGCCTTCGGGGTGGTTTCTAAGGTAGAAAGTTTACATACGTTTATATATCCTGGTTCCTACTGCTTTTGAAGGTCATAAGCTGCAGACATTTCCACTGATAAAGACTTCAGGCTATGTAGAACAAACTTTGACCAACAAAAGGGCATTTAAAAAACGGGCATTTTTAATAAAATTATTTTTTTTAGCCATTTAATATATTAGGATCATATTTACGTAGTGGGTTGTATCTACACCTATTTCGTTAAAAATTCATACTCCTTAGTTACTAAAGGATCTAATAGTGAACTCTTGACCTCTTTAGCGAAAGATAATTTACATTTAGCCACAAAAACGTTGTAATTTAGTCTCTAAACCCTCTCAAAGGACTTAAAAACCCTTAAATTTTGCAAACCTTTGAAGTAGAAAAGATTCTTTTTTTTTTATGAAAAAAGTGTTATCAATTTTGGCGACTTTAAAGTCTTTAGGGTCTTTTTTTTATATATAAAAAAAGACTCTAAAGTTGCCAATATAGACTTTAGAGTCTTTAAAGGATAAAAAAAGACTCTAAAGTTGCCAATATATACGAAGCAGCCAAGATGCAAGTGGCTACACCAGTGGGAGGATGATTGAAAGGACAATTAAATAAAAAGGACGAATGGCCCACCAAGAACAATGGTACTTATCGATCAAAAACAAAAACACTGGAAGAGTTTAGATAGAATTCGTAGTGACTTATTAGGTTACGAGGGAAGTCCACTTTAAAGCACAGCCCGTGCAACAAAACGGGGTTGTTAAGTAATGCCGATAATATTTCAAACATTTATGCCCCAAATTTTGGGCATAAACAACTTTGAATGTTAGGTAATATTAATATATTGTTGAAATTATTGCTTATTAAGCATTTCATTTTTTTTTTATAAATAAGATGGTTCCTTTTTTATACATGATGGCATAGGCAAACATTTAAATTAATTCATCCGTTGCACATTTATGTTTATTGGTGAAGACAACCATAACATCTTGCAAATGAAACACAACGAAAAATTTAGAAGGAAAGATGCATACAAAAGAACCAAGACAGTGCTGAAGATGAAATAATAAATATAGGATCAGGATCCCCTGCTGTAACCCATGATTACAGCAGTGTGCTGTCTCATTGTTGTTAGGGAGGAAAGAAAGAGAGGGGGAAGAGAGAGAAGGGGATGCAAACCATGGTTACTCTCTCTCTTCCTTCTCTCTCTTCCCTCCCTCACAACAATGGGACAGCACCCCTGCTGTAACCCATGTTTACAGCAGGGTGCTGTCTCATTGTTGTTAGGGAGGAAAGAGAGAGGCAAGCCATGGTTACTCTCTCTCTTCCTTTTCTCTCTTCCCTCCCTCACAACAATGGGACAGCACCCCTGCTGTAACCCATGGTTACAGCAGGGTGCTGTCTCATTGTTGTTAGGGAGGAAAGAGAGAGAGGGGGGGAATAGAGAGAAGGGGATGCAAACCATGGTTAGTCTCTCTCTTCCTTCTCTCTCTCTTCCCTCCCTCACAACAATGGAACATCACCCTGCTGTAACCCATGGTTACAACAGGGGATCCTAATCCGTGCAAAACTTGTGGTTTGAAATTTCAAGCCTTTGCTGCTCTACGGCAACACGTTTTCAATTGCTACTGAATTGTATTAGTGCTTGTGACATGTCTTTTGTGCCTTCCGCAGATGCCCTACTTTATCTCTCGATTAGTGCTGCTTACTCCCCAGCCAATCACAATTTCCTTACAATTCCATGTAAGTAAAATTCCTGAGTTGAAGAGGGAAGATAAGCCAGAGCTTTTCCTATGGACAGAGCATTCACTAGCTTAATATCGACGTCTATTTCATAATTTTATCATGAGGGGTTTTCCAGTAGGATAAGTAACTGCCTTGCACACTATGTTCTTTCATATAGCTAGCGTCATTCTCTTAATCACCTCACTCATAAAGGTAGCATTACTCTCTATTTAGCTTTGAACGTAGAGGTCATCTTTTTATCTAATAGCATTTTCTTTACGGTCAGTAATTTCAGTTTACTGGCAAGTTTGTGTAGCAACTTTATTAGACTCTGGCCACTGAAAGGTAAAGTTACTCCTAAAACATGTTAATTGGTCTTTTTGAGATAAGGGATGTTCGCTATCGGCCTCCGGGGACTGAAAGTGTGAGCAATTATAGATTTGCTGTAGTTATTCTCATGTCAGCCATTTTATCATGTGCGGTGAGACAATTGTAAGGGATTTTAGTTTGGATGCGGTAAGGTTTTTCTTCACTTGCATACCATCTGGTACCTTTTTCCGTTGATGTACAGATGTAATTGGACTATTTTTGGTTAATACTTCGTTACCAATATCTAACTGGTTATCCAATTTCCTGACCTTTTTCTTCCTCTTCCTTCTGCCTCTCCAGATTGGGTTATTGGTGATGGCATGAAAGCTACTGTGGAGGCTGGTTATTGTACTATGAAAATCATGATTTCCTTAAAGTCGACGGGAAATAAGCCATATCAGATGCCTACGAAGGTGTATGATTGTTGAGTAGGTTTTGTGAAATTTACCCAAGCTCGAGCTCTTTTATACATAAGTAATAATGCCCTTAGCTGCACTTCTTTTATACACGAGTATATTGCCCTTTTTAGACAATTGAACATGTTGCGAACTTTACATCCAATGCCTCGGTTGTGACTTCTTGAGTTACATTTTCTTACCAATTTATGAGTTGAAGCAGTCACTAATTAAAACATATTTCGAGCTCTATGATTGATATGATGCATTAAAAGTGTTTCACAATGCTCTTGTAGGAGCACTTTACCGCTTGTGAGAGTATTTTATCGGTTCAAGCAATTCGATTAGTACTTTTCAAGAACGTTGCAAACATGACTTACTATAGGATTAGAAGATAGAAGCTGATGCCAAGAACATGTGGCTGGGGAAAAAGGAACTAAAACTGGCTGTTGTACTGGGAATGCATGAAGGCATATACTTTCCCTTGTGTCACTAATTGTGTCGTCGCTTGCTTGTGAATTTGTTTAAGTCAGTTGTTAAGTTTTCTTCTCAGATGGATGAGTTGCTTTGTAAGTGTCTGAATTGGAAGGATAACACCCATGCTTGTACTTGTTGACAAAAGTAGTTTATTACACTATTGATTTTTAGGGCTCAAAGATTTGTATGTGGCTTGCTTTTTAAACCATGTTCTTAGTATTCATGCCGAAACACCAAATACCTTTACTATCCACGATCCTTTGTTTTGGTATAAAGAACAAGCAAATTTAAGCCAAGAAGTTTTAAAATCAAATATCCTTCTCATTTGTGTCTTTTCATAACTCCAAATTTGTGACTTTATCCGTTCTTAGGATGTTATAGAGAGATGGTCGCAATTTTGGGTTTCTGGATGAAAGTTGCACATGATGCTTCAAGGTGTGTACATCAGTCATTTACTTTTCTACTTACAGTTTCATTCTATGTTCTTAAAGGTATTGCATTCTTTATGTACATGTTCTTTTGGCATTTTCAAGATTGGTTTGGTCACTATGCAATTGGATTTGCAAGATTTAATCTGCAAGGGATCTCGTACAGTCTCTGGGACAATGGTTTTGTTGAGAAACTTGTACTCTAGTTTGGAGATTTATATCATGTCAACTATTAATTTAGTGAATGCAATTATTATGATGTTCAAAACATCATTTATCAGTCGGTGTTCTACATGACTTAGATCTTGGTTATATTAGTTTTGACATGAAATAAGAAGTCTGTCTAGGGATGAATATTAATTTTTTTAAAAAAAAGTAAGAGCTATGGTAGCGGGCCTACACCGCCGCCATATGCCTAGGAAGGCGGTCATTAACTGCTGCTGAAAGCTATTACCAGCTGTGATATAGGACATTAATAGCCAATAAAAGAATGGATGTACAAGCGGGAGTACCACTATTATAAACTCCATTGATCGCTGCCACATGTCTATCGCAGCGAGACCTACAGAAGCGCTCTGTACCCGCTATCATTGGCAGCGGTCAAGTGGGCTATTGCAGGGGTTTTTGGCCGCTGCCGGAGGCTAATTTTCTTGTAGTGTAGAGTTTGATTATTTGTAGCCCTTTAATTTTGGATGGATTTGATTATTTGTAGTTGTTTGTTGAGTCATTAGTACTATCTTCTTCATGGATATCACGTTAATATGAAAAGATTATGTAGAAGCTGAAAAAAGCAACTAAAGATAATAATAGAGGTGAGAAAAATGGGCCAGAGGGTAGCATTAGATAGGTTGGAGAAAAATTAAAGTTTCGAGGGTTTATGTTTTGACTATCCAATTTTGTTTTCTGATTTTACTCTCTTGTCATAGACATGAGTTGTTCTTCTAAGAATACAATTGCATAAATAAATGGGTCAAAGGGTTGAATAAGACATGAATTGCTTGCCATATTTTACTTTTTTTTCCCACTTTATAAAACATGTTTAAAGTTACATGCTCTCTACAATAAGTCGGATTTACTGCCTATCTTAATGCTTTCTTCTGACAAATACGTATCAGAGCTACAAAAATCTCAAAGAATTGTTGTCGTTTAGTCTTATTGCAAGCTGGGTCCGCACTTGTGGGATCAAAAGAAAATAAAGCTATGTATGGTTCTTACTGAAGTTTATGAAAACGAGCTCCTCTTGCCATTGACAGCCTTTAACTTCATCACAAGTTGTTCATGCTGATCGAACTCCACCTCCGCATATTTGAGACTCGTGTTGAGGTAGCGGTCATTGATTTCTCTTAACTCTGCCGTGAGTAGTGACACCTTATCTTCATTTACTTTCTTGTCACCTGCTTTATCTTCAGCTCTTGATCTCGTGCTTGATTCCAACTATATGGTGTTAGGTTTGGTTAGCCACATGATACTGTTTCTAAATTATTTTATACGGTAGTCAATTTCTATTATCGATAATGAAATTCGATATGCTTTTTTTAAGTAGTCCAAAACCTGCAAAGTATTATAAAAGAAAATTTGAAGTTCCGTACACCTTTAACTGTGTGTTTGGGTACCATTCTGGGAAAGAGAGTTGCGTTGGGGGGATGAACAAGAGGTCTCTCAGTTGTTGGTACTGTTATTTGGATCTTCCAACATCCTCATATTTCTGGCTTTGTTCGTTAAAACGTAGAAAGTTTTGTTTTCTTTCTCCCCACACCACGCAGTCTAACCGACCTATCCACTAAAGTAAAAGGCCTTGGTGTACTTACCTTCTATGCTTTTTGGTGCAGTTGGGGAGGATCAAGCAGCCTGACTTCACTTGCGAAACTACTGAAGGTCAGTTGTCACACATATGCACTAGTTATATGTTTTTGAGTTGAAAACTTCAATGATAATTCTTGATTGCAATTTTATTGGCATAATTGACTCTTGATGGCAGAGGTTTGCCTACTAAAAAGTAAAGCAATGAGATATAAGCTATGTAGTGGATGATGGTTTTGTAAGGGTAAGCCACAGGCTTACCCTCTAATATGGAAAACAAGGTAAATTCAGTGGATCAGATCTCTGCCCTTTCTTAGAGATTTCGATAAACTCTCACTTTTACCTTTCTAAGCTTTTGCTAAATCTTAACCAGATTGATATATATTGGAGTCCTTGGGACCTTATAGGGTCTTGTTAGAAGTGTTGGAGTCTGTATGTAGAGGACAAGTTCTTTATGTCCAGTATTCTAGATAACCAGGGTGTCGGGGTTACTTCACATTTTGTTGACAAGCCGTCATATTGGTTGCTTATAGAGATGGGTTATGGGGGCTTATAGAGATGGGTTATGGGGGCTGGGAGATTAGCTCTTGTAGTATTTTCAGTAATTTAGGTGAAAAAGTCACACTACCTGTCTCGTATTATGTAAATGAAGGTAGAAGGAGATGAACTATGAAACTATGAAGAAAAGATAGAAGACCAAATGCTACAATTAATATGAAAAAGGAAGAAAGTGTGAATAATAATCGTTTTCTTGTAGTTATTCTCGTGTTAGCCATTTTATCATCCTTACGAGGACTAGAAAGCTTAAGGTTTTTCAATTGAAGGCAGGATTTTGGGAGAACATCATATCTAGGTAATTAAAACTATCCATTTCATAGAAAGACACATTTGTGAACATGCATGACTGGTTTATGGAAGCCATGACATCATTTTCAGTCGGCTTGAATTGGATTGTTAGCTTTGTTGTTTGCATGGCTGTTCGGTATGCTTGACAATGTGAGCAATTGTCTGAAATATAATTTACATGCATGCCAGTCTTTAGAATTTCTGTATGTTAAAGAGGATGTATAATAGTCTAATACTTTGTGTTAGTATATCCTTTTAGGCTATAGTTGCCCATGACAGATTGCTCATGCTTGAAGATAGCAAATATCACACTTTATGACCATGCAATTAGTTGTTTGACCATGTAGCTAGTTGTTATACCGCTCTCAGCACTGTGTTAGGCATGTCTTTTGGTGCTGAGCTTTTGCTTGCATTCTTGCTGAGCTTCTCTCTCCGTGAGCTAATTTTCAGATGCACGTAGTCTTTTTACATTTCTATTTGAGCAGCATCTTAACACATATACTTCTATTCCTCTCTTTATTTTTAATGCAGGCTTGCAATCACTTTTCTTTTAGTTGCGGTGTTCTCTGATGCGGTATACGAATCATCTCCGAACATGATTTGAAGCAACCGACCTCTAAGATGGTTGCATTTGCATCAACATGTCTAGTGTATTTGTATAATGCTAATTTGTACTCAGGATAAATGTCAAGCTTTTTTGCTACGTAGTTATGCTCTCACTTTGTAACCAACTAAATCTTTGGAATGGATAGCATTAGTTTTATATATTAGATGAAGACTTTTTTCTACTATTTGTCGCTGATCTTTCTATTATTTGTCGCTAAATGAAATCTTTCTATTATTTTTTGTTATGGAGTTTAATGCTCATCAAATACCAAAAGATTCATCGTTAAAGGGGCAACAAGTAATGACAAACCTTTTTGTCGTTGAATGTAGTTTTCAATGACGAAGTCGAGATGTCAAGGAAAAAATTGTGACGAACAAGGATTTGTTGACGAACATAGTTCGTCAACAAATGCCACCATTATCGAATATGTCAAGAAAGAATTGTGATGGTCAAGGTTTTTGTGACGAACTTGAGTTCGTCAACAAATGTCACCATTATCGACGAAGTTAAGATGTTGAGGAAAAAAAATAGTGACAGTGACTGATTTGTTAACGAACCCAAGTTCGTCGATAAAGTAACACATTTTTGACGAACTTGAACATCCAGCGACAAATTCGAGTGAATTATTTCGACGAAATAGTTCATTGTTAAATACCAGATATTCCTTGACGAAGTAAAAAATCGTCAATAAATATGATTTTTATTGACGAACACATATTCGTCGAAAAATATATTTCATGACGGCGAGTCTTTGACGAAAAATATATTCGTCGAAAAATATATTTCTTGACGAATTTTTTTCGTCACTATATGTATTTATTGACGAATAAACGACCTTCCTCGTCGCTAAATGACAAATTTCTTGTATTGTTAACTTCTTCAGTGACTCAACACTCCCAGTATATGATGCATCATAGAGCACTCTCTCTCTCTCTCCCCTTCCTCCCTCTGATCCATTGAGGATAACTGGAAGTGTAGGTTTGGCGTAAGTTCTCTACCTACATATAGTACTCAATTGGAGGCCCGTACAAACGCGGTCCTCATGAACGGTTGATACAACTTCATCTTTCGACGCGCAAAAAAGATGCTTTCACTGTTCACCGTACCAGTTGCCAGCGCCAAGCCGAAGAAACAAAGGAGGCTACATACATAAATTGAACTAAGTAGGTGGATGAATTGAACCAAAAACTTGCCTTCACTTCGGTTCATTAATTTTCCTGTTTTAAGTGTTAATATATTGAACTATGTAGGTCGAAATGTTGAAGTGAGCCATCCTTGGCCGTTGAAAATTGTCAAATATATTAGAGGCTAATCCGATACATGTGCCAAAGGATACATATACAGGAAAAAGAAGCGCAATGAATGCGCACCGGCGTGCATCAGCTAATGCATTTGTTGTGAACCGAAGAACATGCTTTGGAGAGGACGAGCACACCAAGTATAAGATTCCGGGGCAGACCACCTCCATGGCCATGGCACCCCTCAATATTTTTGAATTTTTTTGTTAGTTTCTTAGATTATGGATAAACATGTTTAAAACACTCATAAAAATGCTACTATATTGTAACACTACTTTATTAGAATTTCATTTTATTGTGTTTTTTACTCTTTATGCCCTGTAATAATCTTTATCTTTGTCATTTTCTTGTTTTATCTTCATTTTTTCAAATCTCAAATTCTAAATCTTCAGATTACCAAAAAACAAGAATATATTAAGGTTACTTTCTTTCTTTTTTTTAGTTTAAATTCTTATAGACTTATACAAGTACATGACCAATGTACTTTTACAATTAATAATTACATTAGTGATATATCTATATAGTAAGAGTTAGGTTTTTTTTCATACAAAATTAGTAATTTATCTTTGACTAACCTTAGCAATTTAAATAAATTACTATGCATACTGAAAATATATTGTTAGTAGTCAAATTGAGTAATCTATTTTATATTTAATGTATTTGTGTTATAATGCGTTTTTCTTATTCATGCCTCATCTATGGTCGACATGAGACTTCGACACCCGCCCTCACGCATAGCGTGATATATATATATGGGGTTCGATACACACCCACCGGTGGGAAAAAAAAATTTCCCACCCAATCGCTTGACAGTCTAGCGATTGCCTAAAAAAAATAAAAAAAAAAAAAGACGGCTGGACTGGGCCATTTATGGCGAAAAGGGGTAATGATTGGTACTGGGCCAATCGCATGAAAGTCAGGCGATTGGCTGTGGCCCAGCCTCCCCGTGGCCCCCACCTCTCTTCCCCCCCCACGTGTCCCCACCCCCTCCCTTGGCCCCCCCCCCTCCCCCCTTCGGGGCAGTCACCCGAATTTCCCCTTGGCCCCCACCTCTCTTCCCCCTCCCCACTAGTTTATTCCCCCCCCCCTAGGCCCCCACCCCCCTCCCCACTTGTCCAAATTTTTTCCCAGACCCCCACCCCATTCCCCACTTGTCCAATTTTTTCCCTAGACCCCCACCCCCCTTCGGCAGACCTTCCTCCCTCCAATTTGCTTGTTTGTTTTGCCCCCCCCCCCCTCCCACGGCTCACTTTTCTGCCTATAAAAACCCTCTTCCCCCGAATTATTTCTTACACTCTCATCAGTCTCCCTATCTCACCTACATAATCTCCACAACAATACGAGCGAAAAAAAATTTACGCTAGAAGATCGGTGGATAACCGCTAGAAGAAGATCGGTGGATTTCTTCGTCATTTTTTTCAAGTCAAAACAAGTAAGTATTTTGAATTTTCTTATAATTCAATGTTTATTTAAATTGTTGTTACGCTTAAATTGTTCTTACCATAGCCTAAAATTCGTGTTTAGGGCGTCAAAATTACGTTTTTACAAATCGGGGTATTACATTCGAAAGATTCGAAAATAGCGATTTTTTAGGCCGTCAAAATTATGATTTTTCACGAATTTATAAAAAATAGCTAGAGCTAGATTTTGCCAAAGTGCAAAAAAGAGACCCTAGTTATTTTTAAAATATCTGCATCATGTAAAAATTTCAGATTTTTCCAAATACTGGAAATGGGTTAACTGATACGCGCAACCTTGTAACTTCGCAGTGTAATTTAAAATATCAAGCTAGCGCGATTTCGCGCGAATGTGACTTTTTTGAGAACCCTAGGATGTTGGAAAGTTCCATTCCCCATGAATTCGGGCCATTCCGAAGCCGGTAGCAATTTTTTGCCGAACGGGCTTTTTAGCGCTCGATCCGGACACCGGTTCGGGATTTTTTGACGAAAAATCCCTAAAATGCTTTTTAGATCAAGGATGCACTCAGCAACCTTCGAATAGCGTCTTAAAGCACGTTTGAGATTTTTTCCGATGCCAGGGGGCATTTCGGTTATTCGCCGCCCGAGAGGGGTATTTTCGTAATTTTGCCCCTTTCAACTTTTTTGAGCGCCTTTTTAGTCCGTAAATGTAAGCAAACCCTAGCGAAGGCTGATTTGAAGCCGATTCGCGGGGCGTTGGGGTCGCTAAAGGTGAAAACTTAATTAGACAGTTTTTCACGAATTTATAAAAAATAGCTAGAGTTAGATTTTGCCAAAGTGAAAAAAAGAGACCCTAGCTATTTTTAAAATATCCGTATCAGGTAAAAATTTCAGATTTTTCCAAATACTGGAAAGGGGTTAACTGATACGCGCAACCTTGTAACTTCGCAGTGTAATTTAAAATATCAAGCTAGCGCGGTTTCGCGCGAAATTTTTTTGAGGGCCTAAGGATGTTGGAAAGTTCCATTCCCCAGGAATTCGGGCCATTCCGAAGCCGGTAGCAATTTTTTGCCGAACGGGCTTTTAAGCGCTCGATCCGGACACCGGTTCGGAATTTTTTGACGAAAAATCCCTAATATACTTTTTAGATCAAGAATGCACTCAGCAGCCTTAGAATAGCGTCTTAAAGCACGTTTGAGATTTTTCCCGATTCCAGGGGCATTTTCGTAATTCGCCGCCCGAGAGGGGTATTCTCGTAATTTTACGCTTTCAACTTTTTCGAACGTCTTTTCAGTCCGTAAATGTAAGCACACCCTAGCGAAGGCTGATTTGAAGCCGTTTCGCGGGGCGTTGGGGTCCTAATGAACCCCGGGCCATTTCGGTAATTTGCCGCTCATCGGGTTCTATTTTCCTAATTTTACATTACACGAATTTCCCGAACCACTTTTAGTTCAGGAAAGGGTGTGAGACATCCGAAAAGTTATACTTTAAAGTTGTGAATTAGATAAAGCTTGTTGGGGCGATGACTGAAAAACTATGAAGCTTTTCTGATGGCAGGGGGCATTTTGGTAATTCGCATTCCCGAGAGGGGTATTTTCGTTACTTTGCCCCTTTCAGTTTTTCAAATGACTGCTTCGTCCAGAAATGTAAGCAAAGCACCTGAAAGGTGCTTTCGAAGCTGATTTTGGGCGTTATGGTGATAATGAACCCCCGGGGGCATTTCGGTAATTTGCCGCTCATCGGGGGCTATTTTGGTAATTTTACATTATACAAATTTTCCCCTCTATTACACTGCAAATAGAGTCCATTCTTCTTTTATTTAATTCTATGACTTGTTGAGAATGATATAATTTTTATTTTTTAGATTTCAGTATAAATATGGATGCAACTGGAGGAAATATTTTTTGTGAAGGTTCTGATCCACCTTACTTGGATCAAGTTTTTCAAACACTTGACGAAGTCGAAGCATACTACAGAGCATATTCGAAAACGATGGGTTTCGGTATTCGAACTAGGACGAGTAGAAAACGGGTGAATACCGATCAAATTGGTGCAAGGTTATTTGAGTGTCATAGAGGAGCACCGCATGTACCCCCGGTCGTTCCGATCAGTGACGAAGGGACAACAAGACAAAGAAAACGCGACACATTTCCGGGTACCGGCTGCAAGGCCCATGTGTATGCAGTACACCGGAAAAAAGAAAACCACTGGGTTGTGACGGGATTGGACTTGAGCCATAATCATCAGTTTTGCACCCCTAGTATGATTGGTCAAATTCATCAACACCGAGAAATACGCGCGGCACAGAGAGAACTGATTTCAACAATGGCCGACGCTAAAATCCCACCTTCTAAGATGATGGGGGTTTTCTCAGCCCAGGCTGGGGGGATTGACAAGTTGAGTTTCAACGACGTAGACCTTCGAAATGAACTTCGTGCTCAGAAGAGAGAGTCTTTCGGTAGGAATGATGCTCAAGCTACCATTGATCTCTTCAGGTGCCTTCAGAGTGAGAATTCTGGATTTTTCTACAGTATCCAACTCGATGATGAGAACCGCCTTAGTACTATATTTTGGGCGGACCCCCGTTCTATAGCTGCTTACCTAAATTTTGGGGATGTTGTGACGTTTGACACCACATACCGCACCAATAAGTACTCTATGCCTTTTGCTCCGTTCACGGGGGTGAACCACCACTATCAGTCAATCTCGTTTGGCTTTGCCCTGCTTAGGGATGAGACGGAGGAGTCATTTACGTGGTTATTTGAAACGTGGCTTCAAGCAATGTATCGTATTCCTCCACAGACCATCATCACCGACCAAGATCTGGCAATGAAAAATGCAATCGCTAAGGTCCTTCCAGATACTCACCATGGCCTGTGCACGTGGCACATAAGCAACAAATATCCCGAACGGCTTCACCATGTATATGCAAACCATCCGGAATTCAAGACTGACTTTAATACATGTGTGAAGAAATCGTTGACGGTAGACGTGTTCGAGGAGAGGTGGGCCACGTTAATGGATGACTACTCTTTGCACAATCATGACTGGTTACAATCGTTCACTACAAGAAAAGACTCAATTTGCGACGGACTTTTAGCGACGGACGAAATTCCGTCTCTAAAAGTCGTTTCAGCGACGGAACATACCCGTCGCTTAAAGTCCGTCGGTAAAACTATTTAACGACGGAATAATTCCGTCCGTAAAAATAACCGTCGGTGAAAGTAGGGTTTTGCCGACGGACTTTTACCGACAGAACACACCCGTCGGTAAAACTATTTAACAACGGAATAATACCGTCGGTAAAAATACCCGTCGGTGAAAGTTCGGTTTTGCCGACGGACTTTTACCGACGGGTATTTTCCGTCGGTAAAGGCTTTAAAAAGATTAGATGTATTTCAAATTGAGGCAATTCAATTAGGGCACCAGCTTTCTCCCGAGCATCGACATCGTTTCCCGCGACACCGGCGACTTCCCCCGACACCGGCGAGCTCCCGCGACACCGGCGAGCTCCTGTGAACAGCCACGCGACACCGGCGAGCTCCTGTGAACAGCCATTTCAACCCACTACAGTGCTTGACAGTCGCGACTCGCGACCACCCACGGTTCCGGCGAGCATCGACGACCACCCTACGACCCTTCTCACCTCCGGCAGCTTTGGATCGAATGTATGTCTCTTTGTCTTCTGTCTTCAATATGTACGTTCTTGACTTTGCATTGTGCTGATATGATTTCATAGCAAGTGAACCTTGACCTCTGTGTGATATCGTAAGTCATTTCATTTTTTGGCGAAGTTCCTTAGAATAGAATTAAATTCGAGCGTGCAAACATTGACTTTTGTTTGTTGTTTTTGCCCTAGTTGGAAGTTACGTTATGTGACATGGTTATGGCATTACCGTTCCTTCATTTTGTCTGGTGATTCTGTTATTTTTTTTTTTGTGCATTTTGACTCGAAAGTATTGAGACACACCCCACTAATCTCAGAATTCAGTAGGATCACGCGCAAGTTTCATTTGCCTTATGGTATAGAATGTGAGCATGAAATATTGACTTTACTCGTTGTTTTCCCGCCCTAGTTTTTACTTGTCAAGCTATACGTACTTATTTGATCACAAATAATGGTTTGAGTTCAACTTAATGTTTAGCCGTTAGAGTTCTGTTTTGAGGAATTTGCTAAAAGTTAAACGAGACGAAAATTATGAAACCCTGGGAGTAGTATCTTTTAGCAGATTGGGCAGTTTAATTTGGTTTGACAGTTGAATTCGCAGCGATGAAGACTTTTCAGTACATTTGAGGGGTCCCTGTAATATGATTAGGAGATATTAGGGATTTAATGCTGGTGATCTAAAAGGAACCAATCCATTGGAGTTGGGCTCATGGTGGCTTGTTTCAAGGTTCATTCACGATAAATTCTGCGAAGATAACGGACCAAGTAAAACTCAAGCTTACTGAACTACACTTGATAAGGCAATAATTATATGAAAAACCAAGCTGCTACTGCAACGACAATTACAAGGGCTTGAAGTGTAGCATACTTCTGATATCTTCAAGAATTATCTTTAGACTAGCTATGCACATAAACTAAAGCTGGGCATGAACTATATGTCCCAAAATCACAAAATTGCATTGAGCTACATGGGGTCTGCATATCTCTAGATGTGTAAAGCAATGGTTATTTGCTTTGTGAGGACACGTCAAGGGTCACAGGACCCGCATCAAATAGAACACTCAGGTTTCATCATAAACATGACCAGTCCAAATCAAGCGCCGACAAGGGTGCTCGCCTACATAATGTTTCTATTGCCTTAAAGTCGTCAAATTTTAGGCAGGAGATCGACCATGGCTTCACGAGGCTTGCACAGAGCAACCAAAGGCTCGGCTTTGGGTATGTTGAGACCTGACCCCTCCTTCATGTCGACCTCGTCTTTGCTCTCTCTCTCTCTCCCATTCAAAAGATTGAATCAAGTCCCCGAGTGCCAGCCCCCCCCCCTACACGCCTGCCCAAACTAGCCCCTGGACAAGCCCTCCTCCCAGCACCAAATGGAATCAGCTTATACCCTTCACCTCCCACTCTTCCAAATCTCTCAGGCTTAAATTCTGACGAGTCCCCCCACAGCTCAGGGTCCCTGTGAATCACCCATGAATTGACCAGCAACATTGTGCCTCGTGGTACATCAATTCCACAAACTGTGCTATCTTGCAATGATTCGTGTGGCAGTAGAAATGGGGCAGGAGGATTTAGTCTCAGTGTCTCATCTGCGACATTCTAAAGGCTAAGTTTGATATCATAAAAAGTTATATTCCTAACTCTTTGTGTATTTAAGAAGAGTTTGATGAAGAGTTTTGTGTGCTCCTCGTGGCTGAGCTACTAATTAAGCCATAGTTTGATGAAGATTTTTAGCGACGGAATAGATTTTTAGCGACGGGTCTAATTGAACCCCTAATTAAACCCTAAATTGATTGCCCCAATCTAATTGAACCCTAAATTGAATGCCCTAATCCAACCGAACCCTAAATTGAACTAATTGAACCCTAAATTGAATGCCTCAAATCAACCGAACCCTAAATTGAATCAATAGAGCCCCCTAATTGAACCCTAAATTGAAGTAATTGAATCCTAAATTGAATGACCTAATTGAATCGAATCCTAAATTAAACTAATTGAACCCCTAATTAAACCCTAAATTGATTGCCCCAATCTAACCGAACCCTAATTGAACCCCAAATTGAACCCCTTAATCCAACCGAACCCTAAATTGAACTAATTGAACCCTAAATTGAATGCCTCAAATCAACCGAACCCTAAATTGAATCAATAGAGCCCCCTAATTGAACCCTAAATTGAAGTAATTGAATGACCTAATTGAATCGAATCCTAAATTAAACTAATTGAACCCCTAATTAAACCCTAAATTGATTGCCCCAATCTAACCGAACCCTAATTGAACCCCAAATTGAACCCCTAATCCAACCGAACCCTAAATTGAACTAATTGAACCCTAAATTGAATGCCTCAAATCAACCGAACCCTAAATTGAATCAATAGAACCCCCTAATTGAACCCTAAATTGAACTAATTGAATCCTAAATTTAATGCCTCAAATCAACCGAACCCTAAATTGAATCAATAGAACCCCCTAATTGTACCTAAATTGAAGTAATTGAACCCTAAATTGAATGCCCTAATCGAACCGAACCCTAAATGAAACTAATTGAACCCTAAATTGAATGCCCTAATACAATCGAACCCTAAATTGAAATAATTCAAGCGCATCGGATATGTGAATTTTGAACATTTTTTTCTCATTTGAACATTGATCATTTGTTTGATAATTTTAGGTTGTTAATTGTGCGTTTTAGAATTGTGATTATTGATCGATGATTTTAGGTTATTAGCTGTGCATTTGAAGTAATTGCGATTATGAATTGATGATTTTAGGTTGTTAATTGATGATTTTAGATTGTGCATTGAGCATTTGAGATATTGAGATTATTGACAGAGGATGGGACCCAATTGGATTGAATGTGTGATTTTTGTTAATTTTTATTGCATTGAGCATTTGAGAATTGAGAATTGAGATTGTTGACGGAGGATGGGACCCAATTGGATTGAATGTGTGATTTTTGTTAATTTTTATTGCATTGAGCATTTGAGAATTGAGAATTGAGATTGTTGACGGAGGATGGGACCCAATTGGATTGAGATACCTGTTAGTTAGCGCAGACACGGACACCACGTCTGATCGACGGTGTCCGACATTTAGAAAACAAATTAACGTATGCCGATGTGTCCGGAGGTGCGTGTCGCTGGGCATCGGACACGTGTCCGGAGGTGTCGGACACGTGTCCAAAGGCGTCGGACACGTGTCGGTATGTGTCAGACACGTGTCGGTATGTGTCTGACACGTGTCCGGAGGTGTCAGAAACGTATCGGACACCATATCGACACCCTATATGAGGTGTCGGAATTGAGGTTGTTGAATGTGCATTAAATTTAGGTTAGTTAGGTTAATGCGACATTTTTAGCATGCACCCCCTGGAATCTAATCGTGGCTCCAGCGCTGGCTATAATTAGCCCTAATTAGTCCTGATTAATAATATTTTAGTAAATCAATTAACCCTAATTAGCTCTAACGAGCCTAATTAGTTTTAATTAACCCTAAGAACCTGATAAAATTCAAATTAGCTGTAATTACCTCAAATTAGCCCAAATGAACCCAATTATGCGCATATTGATTGTTGTTAGCCTAATTAGTCATAATTTGCACTAACATAACCCAATTACGCCTAATTAGCGCTAGTTAGGACTAATCAACACTACTCGGCACAATTAAACCCTAATTAGGACTACATAACTCTAATTAGTCCTAATCAACCCTAGTCAGCTATAATCATCCGAAACTATCCCTCATTAACATTAATTAGCCCTAACATAACCCAATTAAGCCTAATTAGCCCTAATTAGGACTAATCATCACTACTCGGCACAATTAAACCCTAATTAGGACTACATAACTCTAATTAGTCCTAATCAACCCTAGTCAGCTATAATCATCCGAAACTATCCCTCATTAACATTAATTAGCCCTAACATAACCCAATTAAGCCTAATTAGCCCTAATTAGGACTAATCATCACTACTCGGCACAATTAAACCCTAATTAGTCATAATCAACCCTAATTAGCTATAATTATCCGAAACTAGCCCTCATTAACATTAATTAGCCCTAACATAACCCAATTAAGCCTAATTAGCCCTAATTAGGACTAATCATCACTACTCGGCACAATTAAACCCTAATTAGGACTACATAACTCTAATTAGTCCTAATCAACCCTAGTCAGCTATAATCATCCGAAACTATCCCTCATTAACATTAATTAGCCCTAACATAACCCAATTAAGCCTAATTAGCCCTAATTAGGACTAATCATCACTACTCGGCACAATTAAACCCTAATTAGTCATAATCAACCCTAATTAGCTATAATTATCCGAAACTAGCCCTCATTAACATTAATTAGCCCTAACATAACCCAATTAAGCCTAACTAGCCCTAATCAGCCCTTGTACATCCCATAATTACTCCATGTTGCCCAGAGATGGTTCAATTACTCGTTCTTTACAAACCCTGCCTTCTTTATATTAATTGTTGTTTTGAGAAGTCCATTGGCAACGAGATGGTTCAACTCGTTGCCAAGGAGTTCTATTTAATGTGGAATTGATAACATATGCAACGATCATTCTGCAGTTTTGATATTTCGGAAAGATTCTTGCATATCTTATCAATTTCTGAACACATGCATGCATAAAAACCCTTAGTTCCCGTTCAAAGGTACTCATTACAAAGTAATGCCTTGTAATGAGCCTTTGGATGTCCAGTTTGGACAGTTTGGAAAAGCTAATTGTTTATAAAACAGTATTTTGACTCATGCTTTATGTTCTATGTCGTGGATATTTGGTACACGTTCTCGTGTGTTTCTCCGGGTGCATACAGATCTGGTGTTCTAACATCCGTCAAACCTTCCTGAGCAAGGTTAGATGAATGTTAGAACACCTAATCGATGTGGTGTACTTGGAGAAATGCGGGGAGGTGCTGCCGAATTTTCCACAGACATCGGACTAAGCATGAGTTATTCACTGTTTTATAAACATGTGCTTTTCTGAATGGGATAGGACCACTACCTGTTCAAGAGTGGAGGGGAAATATGTAGACGTGTTGTAACATTCATGCATTGATATTTACATCGGCAATGCTTAATCACTGGTCATTATTGAAGGTGGTATACAGTACGATAATTCAGTCGTCATGTCAGTCGATCGAAGTTGGATGAAAAGGAAGAGTGCTGAAGATTTTGAGTGTCGCGTTGACGAATTTCTCGACTTCGCTTATGCGCATCCTGCACATGTTGACCTTGATAAGATAAGGTGCCCGTGCGGTAGATGTGAGTTGTTGCACTGGAGAAAAAGAATTGAAGTAAAATGGCATCTTCGTCGGTACGGTTTTATGGGTGGATACACAAGGTGGACGCAGCACGGGGAAACGATAGTATTGTCGTCCAACCTGGCTAGTCAAACTGAAGTTAGGGAGGAGGCACGATATGATTTTCGAGATATGATTATGGATGTTGGGCATGCTAATGT
This sequence comes from Escallonia rubra, assembly GCA_033065855.1. NCBI lineage: Eukaryota > Viridiplantae > Streptophyta > Magnoliopsida > Escalloniales > Escalloniaceae > Escallonia > Escallonia rubra. The sequence continues at coordinate 4,540 of JAVXUO010000149.1, read as the reverse complement.
TGACTGGGGTAACGACAGGCCACAACCGCCAAACGAGGGGGCTCATCAGTTTTATGAGTTGTTGAGAGCTGCGGAAGAGCCGCTGTGGGATGGAGCTCCGAAACACACACGGCTGTCTGCGGTTAGTAGGTTATTACAGTTGAAATCAGACCACGGGCTGAGCGAGAAAGGTTTTAACGAGTTTGTTACCTTCATCAAAGAAATACTGCCCGAAAGTGAAAAGCTGCCGCCGTCGTACTATGACGCGAAGAAGATGATGAGGAAACTTGGGTTGAGCTACGACCGGATAGATGCGTGCAATAACGATTGTGTATTATTCTGGAAAGAGAATAAGGATTTGTCATTATGTCCAGTGTGCTCTCATTCGAGGTACAAACCGGACAAAGGGAAGAAGAAAAACATTGCATGGAAGATATTGCGATATTTCCCGGTCACACCACGGCTTCAGAGAATGTACTACTCCTCCAGTACGGCTGAACATATGAGGGCTCACCGTGAGACTCGCAGCAACGATGCCGATGTGCTGACCCACCCAGCTGATGGAGAGGCGTGGAAGGAGTTTGACCGCAGGCATCCAGTTTTTGCTCAGGAAGTTCGGAATGTTAGACTTGGTCTGGCAACCGATGGGTTCAACCCTTTCGGTCAGTCTACCACGCCTTACTCCTGTTGGCCTGTTATTATTGTCCCTTACAACCTTCCACCAGGCATGTGCATGAAGAAGCCGTATATGTTCTTGTCGTTGCTTATTCCGGGGCCGAAGAGTCCCGGTAAGGACATAGATGTGTATTTAAGGCCGTTGATTGATGAGTTAAAACAATTATGGAATCATGGAGTCGAAACATATGATGCATCCCTTAAACAAAATTTTCAGATGAGGGCTGCTTTGATGTGGACTATACATGATTTCCCCGCATTGGGAATGACGTGTGGCTGGAGCACACATGGGAAGCTAGCATGCCCTGCTTGTATGGGCGTGAACCCCGGTCATACGTTAAAGCACGGCGGAAAGGCCTCGTGGTTCGGATGTCACCGTAAGCTTTTGCCACCGGGCCATCAGTTTCGTAGGCAGAAGGATAAATTTGACGGGACAATCGAGCGTGAGGTTGTCACGCTGGACTACCCATCTGGTGAAGAAGTACTCTCACACCTGGAGGCACTTGATACTGACATACCACACGGTAAGGGTGTGCCGGATCAGAAGATTGCAGGGTTCGGGAAAGAGCACAACTGGAGAAAATTTTGTATCTTCTGGGAGTTAGCCTACTGGAGGACGCTCGTTATCCGAAACAACATGGATGTGATGCATATTGAGAAGAACGTTTTTGATAATGTGTTCAACACAGTGATGAATTTCAAGGGCAAATCGAAAGATCACCTTAAAGCGAGAAGGGATCTACAACAGTTGGGTGTACGCCGTGAATTGCATCCTCGGACAGTCAGTGGGAGGACCATACTTCCGAAAGCACCTTACTGTCTAGACAAGAAACAAGTTGAGAAGGTCTGTCAGTGGGTTAAGAATTTGAAGCTTCCGGATGGGTTTGCGTCCAACATATCTCGTTGTTGCAATGTTTCGGAATGCAAGTTCCAAGGGATGAAGAGTCACGACTGCCACGTATTCATGGAGAGATTCATTCCTATTGCCTTCCGGGGACTGTTGCCACGGGTTGTTTGCGAGACTTTGACTGAATTATCTCATTTCTTTCGAGATATATGCTCTTCTACGATCCGGGTGAGTAACATGGAAGTGCTTGAGAAGAACATTGTGGTGACGATTTGCAAGCTGGAGAAAATCTTCCCACCTTCGTTCTTTGATTCAATGGAGCATCTGCCTGTTCACTTGGCGTATGAAGCTAAAATGGGTGGACCCGTGCAATATCGGTGGATGTATCCCTTCGAGAGGTAATCCTTAAATTGTTACAGTTGTTCGTTTACACTTAATGCGACATCTGTTATCATTGATATTCCACCTAACTCGATTCCCTAAACTTCTAGGTTCATGTTCCATTTAAAGAAAAAAGTCCGTAATAAGGCTCGGGTTGAGGGCTCAATTGCGGAGGCTTACGTAATGGAAGAACTTGTAAACTTTTGTAGTCAATATTTCGGTTCGGATGTTGGTACAAGGTTAAATCAACTAGGCCGAAATGATCCCGGAGCAAGCACAAATTTGGAAGGGCAATTGTCAATATTCAAGCAGTCAGGTAGTCCGTTCGGCCGAACGTATACTCGATGGCTAATAGATGAAGAGTACAATGCTGCAACAATATATGCCCTTCTAAATTGCGATGAAGTTTCGGCATTCGTTGAGTAAGTTAAAGTCTTAATTCACTTACATTGATGTACATAATTGAAAGTGTGTTAAGCGAGTTAGATGCATATTGGTTTGCAGTGAGTTCGATGCGGAATCTTTAATCACTGATCCCGCTGGACTTGAATCTCACCGGAAGTCACAATTTGTACAGTGGTTCAAAAATCGTGTAAGATTATTTAACGAAATTATATTATGTGTTATATACAGTTCTGTGGCCAATTAGTATACTGATTTATCCCTAATGTTTACCGTCATTTATAATAGGTTCAGTCAATGGATAGACCAGTGGCCTCCTGCTTGAAATTACTAGCCGAAGGCCCTAACAAACAAACATCCTGTTACGGAGGTTATATCATCAACGGGTTTAGGTTTAACGTAAAAGATGATGACCGAACAAAACAAACCCAAAACAGTGGAGTCTTGGTCAACGGCGACTGTTATGCCGAGAATTGCATAGATTTTTACGGAGAGTTAGATGAGATTGTTGAGCTAACATATCTGGGTTCCCAAAACCGCCTGGTAATGTTCAAGTGTACGTGGTTCGATGTCACATGCAGTAGAGGAATCCGTGTTAGCTCTCAAGGGATTGTAGATGTCAATGTCAAGTCAAGACTTGCATCAGACGAGCCATTTGTGTTTGCTAGTCAAGTTGTACAAGTCTTTTACGCGGAGGACGTCGCCAATCCCAAATCTCATTGGTATACAACTATCAAGTCCAAGAAATTGCCCGTGACGTATGACAGTGAGCTAGACTCCTTTCAAGCCGACCAACCACGTGTCTTGTTCCCTGTTGAGGTCAACAACGAGGAGGACGATCTTCCTCTTCCAACAACACTTCTTGTGGGAGAAGAAGTCGTATATGATGACGCGGAAGATGTTGAAAGTGTTGGAGATGATGTGACCGAGTCTACTGATGAAGAGGATGAATTAGAAGATGAAGAGGACGACGAGTCCCACGAAGAAGAGGGCGACGAGGATAGTGATGAAGATGATTCGCAAACTGAAAATGATTGACTTGTAATGTTGTAACATCACGGGAAAAATGTAGTAACATTTTAGAACTTGGTGTTTATTGATGTGTTTTTGCACATTCGTTCATATATATATATATATATATATATAGTGCCGATGATGATTTATGCCTAAATTATTGTTTTTCACGTGTTAATGTCTTTGTATATAATCTATATGAAGTCAGATATGGATAGGATACGGGCTATTCGTGGCCGGGCTGGACGCCGAGCTGCTTCCTCCCCGATTAGTCCCACCTCGGCATTGCCTACCTGATGACGTGGCGCAGAGTGATCGCGGACAGCCATCGGGGGCCCAGCCCCAGCTGTCGCCGTCACCGTCGCCCCAGCCATCGCCGTCGCCCCAGCCGCCGTCGCCATCTTCTTCCGGGTTCTACCTCAGGTATAGTTGATAACGGTGTTTCCTACATTTTCGCTAGCCTTATATTTGAACTGTATTAATGTCTGTGTTTTGTAGGATCTCGACGAGGCCGTGGTCCGACACTCGCGGTACGCACTCACCCCCAGCGTAAACAGAGCGTTACGCTCACGCAGGAGGGCCTGTAAGTACTAAAAATATCACCTCATGCCTTATGCCTAAAAATTTTGGATGTTAATTTATATTTGAAGTGTATTAATTAATTTAATTGCTTATTTGGCAGGATCCTGGAGAATATGGCGAGGACGAAGATCGGCGTTCTTGTGAAGGGCCGATTCTTCGAGCCACGCCTGTACTGGAAGGAATGGGATGCCGCTGCGAGGGAGGCCCTATGGGAGGAGTGGCTGGTACGGTGAAGTATTTTTTTCAGCGTTAGTAAATGTTAAATTACAGTTTGTTTTATGTTGTTAATTTGTGTTATTGAATGCATTACAGGAGGGGTTCACGTTTGATACGCCTGAGCAGCAGGGACTGGGGCAGCAGGCTTTCTTTAATTACATCGGCAAGAATTACCGCCGATGGCTCCACGATGCACGGGACCGGGCGAAGGGTGCGCTGCCCGCGGGTGCCCCGATGACGGACATGACGAAATATCCCCCACATTGGATATCTCACCGTGTATGGGGGGAGATGATAGATCGGTGGGCTGCGGATCCAGGTTGGGACGCCAAGAGTAAGAGCGGGGCTCAGAACAGACAGAACAGAGATCCGACGCACACGGGGGGGTCGGTGCCACACGACATCGTCCGACATATGAACGCGGTCGAGCACCCGGATCTAGAG
>JAVXUO010002428.1:0-44790 GCA_033065855.1 Escallonia rubra | reverse complement strand
AATGGAAAGAAAACAAAGTTTGCATCGATAGCAAACTATGATTAGAAGGGTTGAGGCACGCCCTGAAATGGGCCTGACCGACTAAATCCATCATTAGCGAGTCAACCTCAAAAGTGAGCAGAGCGTTACTATTATTCTTTAAATATATGTGGAAGCGATGAATCCAAATGTCTCGCTCAAAGTATACTTCTTAATAGATCGTATTTCATACTTAAAAAATACAGCCAAATACCTTTTTCTACACAAACTTATGCCAATCAAATACGCATCATAACCAATCTATTAGAAGCATCACTAATATCCAAATAATGCTCATCTGCCAAGAACATGTCAACTGCCCACACCAAAAGGTGTGGACATGGGAAAAGAGTGAGTTTTACCAACTCAGCAGGATTTTTATACATCTATTCACACAAAAGCATTCAATCAAATCATGAACAAGTGCAAACAATAGATGTGTAACACATGACATATAATAGATCCTAACATAATAAGAATACATGATTAGCATATCTATAATGTATAGCATATCCTGAACATAGCACAAGTAAACATAATAAACATTACAAGTTGATCAACCATTCGTCCTCAACTGTCCCATACTAGCTGAGCATTGATGTTTGATCTAAGTAATCAATATCATAATCATAATCAAGTACTGCATTGAATTACAAGTTCAACATGCACTTTTGCGTGGCATATGAGCATATGGTGAGCGAGACAAATCATATCATAAATCATACCGGACGATGTTGATGTGGCATATACCAGGCATAGCCATCGTTTCCCTAACCATTGATAACCACATATACATACTCTCTCACCTACCATCATTTCCTATGTAAGGTGTTAGACCAATCATTTAGAGACTAAGACAACTTAACCCGTAACTGATTAAAGCCTAAACTTCACAAAGTACACCAACATAAATCCCTGAGGGGTGTCAGTACACGTCACATGCAACGTATATCCCTGGAAGGTAATACCTGCTAAGTAAACTCAACATATATCCTGTTACCATATAACCGATTTGCCAGCCTTCATTCCCATGGCGCTACTTCCAGGCACTCACTCACACCAACTCATATGGATGCATAATTATCATTTCAAATCAAATAAACCCAAGTAATCATAACAAAACATATTTAACATGTGCAAACCGTTTATGGATAGCATGTGATCCAATTAAACTCATGTTTTCCAAAACCCAAATAAGCATATGAGGTACACAGAACATATTTCAAATGCATTCAAATCCTATAAGCACTCATATAACTAGCAACCAAACAAGTAATGTGGATCATAATTATGCAATTAAATCCATATAACTAATTAAGTAACCAACATTCAAACATATAATCACAATTTACACATTAAACATTTTTGGTCAAACTTCAAATGCAATAGGCCGTATCAATAATTGCTCTAGGCATATATAAGGATGATACACATAACTGTCGTTAATCACGCTAAGCATAAACAATTCATATAAGCCATGTAGATAATCATATAACTTATCACCAACCAATTGCATACAAATTATCTTATGAAATAATTACCCTCAACACATAGTTAAGCATGACATACATAATTGTTCATTAATCATGCTTAGCATACATATTACATATAATCTATGTAAATAATCATATAATTAATTACCTAGCAATTAAATATAAATATCATTCAATTTATACTTAACAAATAATATTTTACAAACATATGTAATTTCAAGTAGTATAACAAACATAAATATGTACACAATCAAATAGAGGTATAGATCTCCTACATGAACACATCAATTCTCCCAATTCGAGTTATAAATATGCATTTGAAAGCAATTAGCGAAAGTTCTTGAAATCACGTCCTTTTCAATTTCTTATGCTACAAATTTAGACTAAAATGTAAAATACATCAATAAGTTAGCGAATTAATGAAAGACTAAATTACTACAACTAATTTAAACTATAAAACTTAGAAATAACAAATGAAAAGAGAAAGAATAACTTTCAGTTTCTACTTTAGCGAGGGATAACATATTTGTAGGAAGATGGAGAAATAGACAAAACATCACCTTGCTTTCCATTAATAGAAAGTTAAAGAAATAGAGAGAGATTAGAGCTTTCTGAAAATAGAAAGTTAGAGCTTTCTGAAAATAGAAAGTTAGAAGAGATGGATAAATTTCGTAAAGGAGGTGGAAGAAGAAAGGTGGATAAGATTTCATACGGGGTAATACATTCACACCTGATTAAATACTTTCTACGGCTTCGATTAAATTAAGAAGAGATCAACGGATATGATTGGCCACTTTTTATTTTATATTATTAAAGAGAATGGATTCTCATTGGTTAGTGAAATAAGTTGCAAAGTAACTCAACCACACCGGATAAAAGTAAGAAGCCAAGAGCTGGTCACGTGTCATGCTATGGTGCCGCCATTTGTCGCGTTATGGTGAATCGCGCACAAAAGTCGCCGCTAGACTTTAAACGCACGTAGAGATTTCGTCCGATATCTGATTGCATAGTTATCAATACCATACCGGTACCGGCCGGTACGTACCGTTTTTTCCTTCTACTGGTACGATATGTCACGACCAGAACTCACGGGTGAGCCCCATGAGCTAGGTCCGTGACCGGCCGCAGGTCCATCCGAACATCCACTCAGGGCCCTGCCAGGCCTTACTACAATCTGTACACAAGAATCTATAACGAAGTAATTTAAATCTATCTCCTTAATAATATTTCTAAAATCACGCTTATAAGTTCTCAATGAATCTCCAATGACATTCTTTATTTAACAACTAACATGGGTCATTTTAAATCCGGTGGAGATCTAAGCTCCGAAAAATCTCAAATTACAACTTTAGTACTAGCACTCCACCAAATGATTTATTAAATACTCTAAGAGGACTACAATTCCTCTAGCAGTCGTCTACCATAGCTACATCCTCGTGGACCTCATCAGTGCCGATTCCATCTAAATAATCACCTGAAAACATTTATAAAAGAGTGAGCTTGGGGCCCAGTAAGTACACATACCACATTCCTAAAATATGTTTTGGGATTCATAAAATCATGCCATGGTTTCTCTTCGATTTAAAACTGGTAAACATTTTCACATAAGATACTATACATATATACTTTATGAAAGCAATTCATCCAATATTTTCAGAACATAGGCATGACATTAAGAAGGATCATTAACAACTATCACAGTTCATCATAACTTAGGTATGTTGCGGTCAGTGTACATTCCCCCCTGACTAGGGCCCACAATCCTTACCCCTTCATGGGATAAATATTATTCGGTCAGGGTATACGCCCCCCCTGACTAGGGCCCACAATCCCTACCCCTTCCTGGGATAAATATTATTCGGTCAAGGTATACGCCCCCCTGACTAGGGCCCACAATCCCTACCCCTTCCTGGGATAAATATTATTGTGGACGCAAGGGCGAATCACGAGCAACAGTACTGTGCATCAACGTATCGTCTCGTCGACCAGGACCCACAATCAACTTTCCCCCGTGGATATGGGGCACAACAACCAAGTCAGAAATACCGTCTTTTTTCAACATAAGCCAACTTTAAAACACTACTCAGAGAAATATTCCATGGCATTTTTGATGCATTTTCTCATCAAACCAATTTACACAACAAAAAAAAACAGTAGCATGTGAAAGTCTTTAAAACTTCTAATTGGAATAAATCGTTTATACATATACATAGAAGGAAAATAGGGTATACGGATGAATATGACAGGAGTACTTACCTCGCTGAATAACTGCTTTTGGTATGTGCTCAAAAGCTGGTCCGAGCTCTTGTCTATCGAAACCTAAATAATAATTAACACGGATGTTATTCATTGCCGTTCGAGTACACCTAAGCATTAAGTTTTCCTCAAGTAAGTGAAATTACCAAACCGCCCCTCGACTTCTGTAAAATTCCTATTTACCCCTGACTTCAAACGTACCGTTACATATGCCGATATAACCAGAAAGACTATTTTAAACAGCTAGGTGAAATTTTCGGACCATAATGGCCTCTCAGGGAAGTTTCCGATCGGAACCCTAAGTCGCTCCTTAAATTGAGCGCTAATGCTCTTGTTTTTAAAATATATCGAACAGTGCCAGAATGCCACAAAATTTTAGAAACTTAAGCCTCTCAGTGTGTTTAGACCACTATAAAATGTTCAGCTAAAAATAATTTTGTTTGCTATATCAAACAATTCAAAAGCCTATTTTCAAAATAAGGTCGTTTCAGACCTTTCGCATGCCTAGAAAAATTCCATAAATTTCTACATCTAAGTATTTACAAAAATAAGGGTAGTTTTAGTTTTGTACTTTGCCCAAATATGCTTAGAAGTGGCTTAAAAAGTCTTGGGCAATGTACTAATCTATAATTCTGAAAACATCATTTTTCAGCAAACCCTAGTTTTGTAGATTGACCATTTTGAGGAAGAATCATGATGAATCTTAAAAAAACTCAAAACTACAAAGCTAAGTAGACTTTCTAAGGTTTTCAGAATTACAAAGCTAAGTTGACCAATGCATCTTAGTGACAAAAGATTATGAACATAACCAAAACGGGTAAGGATCTGGTCCAACATATAAAATAATCTCAAGGGATTACAATGGCAAAATATTTTTTCATTAAAAATATCCTTTTTAGAAATAAAAAGTTTGCAAAAATGATTGTATTTTTTACTTTTAAGAAGGTGAGACTAAACTACAATATTTTTGGCTAAATATAAACGATTTGGTGTTAAAGAGATTAAAAATTCACTAATGCATTATTACGTGACAAAAATGTGGGAGTGGACCTAGTCTATTCTTATAAATATGATGCTAAAACTCTGTTCACCTTTAGAGAAAATCCTATCAAAACATAACCTTAAAAATTATCAACATCAAAATAACCCATGTCCCTGAGGTTAAAGTGAAATTACAATAAATGACACTAAGTTTCTAAAGATAAGGCCATGTTGATCGGTTAAAAAAATATATTTTTCTGCTTATCTCATCAATACGTATTTTTCAAATGTTAATACTACCCTCATTTTAATCTCTAAGGTATATGCAATATAAAAACTTATAAATCCTAATTTTGCAAATTAGGGTTTCAACCCAAATTCTCCCCCCCCCCCCCCCCCCCCGTGGCGGAGCCGAAAATTGTGTACGGGGTGGGCTCCTAATTGACAAAGAAATTTTTTTTCTAAGCCTAACTTTTATGACAGTGTATTGAACTTAATAAACAGACAACTCAAACGAGCGTAGGTCGAACAGACATGAGTGAAACACCCACAATTTTATGAGTGGTCAATTTATACACTCACTTCCTACACCTGGTAAATCTAAAGGTAACCCAAAATTTGTGTGTCAATTTAATTCTAGATTACACACGACTGCATTTTATCGATCAAAATAGACTTCCTAATTTTTGTATCCTACCTTTTGTTGAACGCATAATCCATTTGCAAGTACGAAAGCATAAAGAAATCAAGGGACAATCTTATATTTCATAATAATTTATTAAAATTTACTATACACAAGAGTCAACACGTAACAACATAGTTATATGAAGAGAATAAAGATTAAGACAATTACAGAGATAAAAATTGACGTTGCGTCAATAAAATATAGTATAAAGACCGTTTATATAGGACGTTTATTTGAGTGTCATTCTTTTAATGCGTCTTTTATTTTGATTCTCTAATTTAAACGTAATCTAAGTGTTGTATTTTTCTAAGTGTTTTAGCAAACGTATTTCAAGGGCGTTTTTCCGATAAAATGTTTATCTTTTGTGTTCATTTATCATACCATCATATATTAGTACTAATATAAAACACATGGAGCTCTTTCAAGAAAATCATGACCATGAATTTAATCAATGGTTGAAATTCAAGCATTTAAGTCCATAAACCCACCTTCCAACGCTTCTACAAACAGCCCCTCATCTGGACATCACCAGCCGCACCTCCCTCTCTTCCTCCCCCTCATCTGGACTTCACCATCTACAAGACTACAACCAGCCCCCTCATCATCTACAAGCAGTTGTGAAGGAGGCAGCAGGTGGGCACCAAGCAGTTGTGAAGGAGGCAGCAGGTGGGCACGTGCCCCCCTGTGCCCCCTGCTGCCTCCGCTACAGTCCCCCCCCCCCAACCTCGTCGCTGCACTTTTCTCGACAAGCACTCAGCCTGAAAGTTGGCAAATTGGCTCAGCCCCACCCGCCTAATCACCCACCTCATCTAACCGCCTCCACCACCGTAAACGTCCTCAACAACAGCACAAACATGAAAATTTCAAAGCCGCTAAATCAGTCATGAGTCTGTAACATTAGTTGAGTATGTGTCTGTACGCGTGTTAACAAGAGGTGTGGTGGGTCGTGGAAGGCGGATTGTGGAGGTCGATTTGAGACGGTGGTGGGTGAATTGGACGCGGGGGGGGGGGGGCGAATTGGATGCATTGGTAGTTTGATTAGTGGTGGTTAAAGGCTGCTTTGGTGGTGGTTAATGGCGGCAACTGCCGTGGTGTTGGGTAGTAGTTTGAGCAAACAAGAATTTTATACATCTTCTTCTAGATTTTGAACCCGAAATTCAAATGTTCATTTGGTTTGTTGAATCGTGATAATTTGCTGCAAGTGATTGGAGTGACTAAGTTGTGATAATTTATTAGGGTAAGAAGGCTAAAGAAAGGTGAGAAAGCTGAAGCTAGAACACGATGATGGTGGGACACGATTATGGCTGTGGTTGTGGCCGGTTGTGGTATGTGTGTGTGTGAGGGAGCGTGTGTGGGTTTTGTGTGTGTGTGTGTGGGGGGGGGGGGGGGTGTTTTGAAGCTGAAGAAGCATAAATGGGTGATGGTGGTGGCGCTATATGGTGAGATGGAGGGACGAGGAATGACATTTGAAGAATTACAATCCTAAGTGATGGGTATTTGGGTCTTTTCATCTTTTAGTATTTTCCTTCGATCAATGGACATAAATGCTATTGTTCTACCTAATGAACATGCATGTAATTTTACCCTAACCTCGAAGTCATGGGTGCAATTAAGCCTATAATTTTCTAAACTCTCAAAACCTTATGCCGTAGGTAATATTTTTTTTCCTTTTTATTTTGATGATACAAGTTTTTATTTGATGAATGATCTGAAATTATTCTTGATAAATTTTTGTTGAGTTGGTATTTATATTAACCTGTAATGCGTATATATAAATTAACTTGTAATGCATATATATAAATATAGGGTAAAACACGTAGGTTTTTGAATATTAATGAAATTACGTAGTTCATTACCATTATCTGATATCAACTTCACGCATTTATTTCACAGTATAGATTTCAAAAGGACACACACAAACACACATATATATAGACTTTTTAGATGAGTAGGTCTGGTATTAATATAAGTCTGTGTTAAAAATAAAATTCCTTATTTAATTACTAAGATGAACAAGGCCATGCTAAATAAAAATAAAAGAGAGCTTTAGAGTATACTATCAAGATAAATTTAGAGTAAACTATAGATTTTTTAATTGAAAAGTACTAAAAAGAAAGTAATTAAGATTAAGCATCGTTTTAGACAAATTGTATTCGGACGTTAGAACTTAAGATAGAAAAAGTTAAAAAAAGACTTGTTATATTTTTTAATCTTAAAAAGAGAGATACATGAAAATTATACTCCATTCGTCCCAAATTATTTGATCGCGCTTATTTAGGATATGAGTCTTATTATGAGTTTTCTATTATATCCCGAGAGATAGGGGGAAGAAAGTGGTTAAGTAGAGAGAAGTGGATTGGCGTAGGATCACATGTGGAGAGAGAAGTAGAATAACAAAAGTGTACAAAGGGTAAACGTGTAAAAGCACTTACAAAATCTTTCTTAACTTGCAAAATTGATCAATTTTTTTGGAAAGTACAAAAAGAAAAATGATAATTTTTTGGGACAGAAGGAATAATAAACTAGATCATTACCAAAAGCAAATAAACTGCAGGATATTTTTTGACCCCCAATAATCATCGCTACAAAAAATGGTCATCCTTATACAAAAATAAACAAGATAAATAATTAATGATACTGAAAATCCTAAGTGATGATATTTTAAACTTTAGTTGTGATGCTTGCAAAAAAAAGTATCAAAACTCTAAAAGTGAAGACATAATTTTTTTGGAAAGATCGTTGAAAGCGAGGGCTACTAATTTGTTGCTTAAGTAGTTCAGTTTCTATATTTGTTCTGCTAGATCTCTTCAGTTTGCTTGATTCTTGGTTTTAAAGATGCAACATTTAAGCTACTAGCGCATTTCGTCTTACAAACTTTGTTATAGTCATAACTTTTTTGATTCTTGATTTTAAAGATGCAAAGTTTAAGCTCTTAACGCATTTCGTCATATAAACTTTGTTATAATCATAACTTCTTCCGTTAGGCACTTTACTTTTGACAATCATTTTTGAGTTAATTTTTGAACTTTCGTTAATATCACTTAACTATAATACAAACTTCTTCTCAGTTTTATTTCCTAAAATTTATATATATGCCGTCAAACCATATTACAGGAAATTAGACAACTCCAATGACATTAATTATCTCTAAACATTTTCTTCACTTTTATCATTGTAGAATCAATCTTGTAGTATTTCGTGAGAGTTAGATATTTGTGCAAGATGTTTGAGACGACTAATTACAATGTCAACGTACCTTCGATGACAAGATATAATATGAAACAATCAATTTCTTTTTTGTAGCAACTTGATGTGACGAAAGAAATAAGTATGATAAATAGTAAAAAAATATTAGTGATAATTGGCGTAAAAAAACCGGGTTTGAAAGTAAGACCATGTTTGTACAATTAACTTTTCATATTTCGAGTATTTGGTTAGCAGTTAAGAAGTAATTTATTATTATAGTTTAATTATAATAGTCATAATAATTAATTTCAATTGTGTTTTTCGCCAAGGTTCATAATATTTTTATTTCAAATTACTATATAACGTGCGAAGCAGCCGATCCTTTGTAATTCCTTTACAACAAATTCTCTCTCTCCCTCTCTATCTTGCAATTTGGAGCCGCTTCAAGAAGATTTATCTCCATTTTTTGTGGAATCATCAGGCACTCCCCCGCCAAAGATCTACTGTTTAGATTCTGTTTCTGGGTTTTAAATTTCAACTCCTTACTTTACCATACCCACTTCATATCTATCTATGTACAAGTCTTTGAGTCTTCTTGGATTTTCCCTGTTTGGGTTTTTCCTTGTAAACATACCATGGTAAAAGAATTACTTTGATAGATTTCTTTGTACAACTGGGTTCATAAATTACGAAAAAGCATAAGCCTTTCTTCATTTGTTCTTGAATTCATGCTCCTATATTTCTCCAGGGGTTTCAAGAGGAGAGAGAGAGAAAGAGAGTTCAGGGGAGGAGAGAGATAGAGATTTTGAAGAACCCATCTCATGGCTCATGTCTTTTGTCAGTGTGGTCAGATAGCCGTGACAAAGACTTTGCGGATAGATCTAAATCTGGGCTGAAGATTCTGGACTTGCAGCAACCAGGTGGGTTTTGTGTTTTACCCTTTTTTCCTTCAATTTCGTGATCAGAATGAACAATCTCCTTATTCTCACAGGTTGGTAGGTGTGGGTTTTTTTGCTTGGCGTGACACTCCAGTTACGATTAACAGGTTAAAGGAGAAATTTTGGAAGATTGTTGCAATTAGTAGTTGGGTGTTGCTTCTATTGATTGTGCTTGCATTATTGTCTGATTTTGGCGATGAGACAGAGGCCGTGAGCAACATTGGAGGTGAAGATGTGGGCAAAAGCTTGTAGAAATTGCTAGGAATGCACTGAATTAGGGAGCTTTGTAATATTTTGAGATATGGCATGAGAGATTGTACTATAAGAATCAACATTCCCTGTTTCCAAGCTGTGTACTGAAGCAATGCAGTGAAGCTAATTTTAGCATCAATTTTTTTGCATTTCTATCCCCTGTACTTTTAATGTTAATGGCAAAAGTGTCCCTCGTACTTTTCACATACCGAGCAAAGGTGTCCCATGTATTTTACAATTCTTTCCCCTTCCCTTTAAAATAATTGACAAAAGTGTCCCTTGAGGTTTACATTTTCAGGACAAATATGTCTTCTATAACTTGTTACATATTGACAAACATGTACCTATATACTGACCTGTCCCTAAACACTGCATTGTGCTCTATTCCAATTGCAATACAGCAAAATGCAATAGCATCATCACAATGGCAGATTCATTACAGATATCTCTTTCATCACAAGTGTAAAAACATCATCACAATTGCATCATCACAAGTCATATCTCTTTCATTACAGATTCACAACCAAATCTCATCAGAATTAATCAAATTACAATACATCCAACATACAGATTCACAACCAATTCTCATCATCAATCTTTCAATTAAATTACATCCAACATAAAAACATTATCATCCTTTCCAATTCCAATTACATCCAACATCCAAAAATATATGTTGGCACTATCTTCTAGTGTACCCTTAGCCTTCACTAATAATGAGGATGACATTGTCATGTATACTTGAAATTAACTACTTCGCATTGGATTTGGAACTTTTTCTAGTGTTAGAAAATTGTGAAATTGCCATGTTTTGAATTTTTTTAACTCGATTTCATTAGTTTAATGCATTAGCTTTTAATTATTTTTATTTTGTGCCTCATTTTGAAAAGGCACGCATTTGCGTCTTGTGCCTACGCTCTAGGGATCCTTTTCGCCTTAGGTGCGTCTTTAATAACTATGGTTGTTAGTTAGGCACCCATTCAGAAATCGGTCGTTGCTAAAGCTAGAATGTTAAGGGTATCTAAATAGCAAAAAGAGGTTGTGCAGTTTGTCATTAAAGTTAGAGTTTTGTCTCTATAAGTATGTCTTGTTACAAATATACATTTATGTGTAAATAACTAAAAACAAGCGTATATAGGTGTATATAGCTCCACTCTCGTAACATCATAAAGACTATTGAGAATAGACTAATAAAATGCGAATCATTCAACTTGAAATATTACCAAGATGAATGTCGATCATAACATATTTTGCTTATATTTGCACATACTTTTGTGATGGTAATGGATGCATTATTAAAGCTATTAATAACTAAAATTCGGGAGCTCTTCGAGAGTCTTTCGAAAAAGTCAACTTATGTTTATCTAGAGGGAATACGCTTGGGCAAGTAAGCAGATCTCATGATATTTTGATGCTCCTGGATTTTTTAAAAGTCACTCCATGTCCATCCTCATCACTATAAATCTAAATGTAAATATCCTCTTCAACCAAATCTAATATTTTTAAAAATATGCCAAGGAGCAAATATTTGTTATCAATTGTGCTAGAAGCTCGCTACTGAATAATTATCTGTATACTTGTCATTTCAGCTAATGATTTTTTGTTTAACTTTTGCGGTAATATATGTCCGAACATAATCTAAGGCGGTAAAATGGCTATCAATGTTAGCAATTTAATATCTAATAAAAAATTGCATATACGCTATAACGATACTTGAAATGACCATTTGGGTCTGCAACATTAGAACGGTTCACGAACCCCCCCACCCCCACCCACCACCACCCACACAACACGACAACACCACGACACACACCCCACCCCTTACCCACTACCACCACTTACCCAGCTACTCACCCACCACATAACACCCATGGATAGACACAACACATGCACACAAACACCCCATCACCCAAAATCTGGTGCATCAACAAAGCCGCGACACCCGCATAAATAGACACAGCCTCATTTGCACACATCCGACACAAATAACAAACATTGACCAACCTCATACCCCCATCATAAAAAAATCTGGTGTCTTTCAGTCCAACGACGGCAGGTCCATGGACTATTACGAGTGGCGACAACCTGCTCAGACCCCTCTATACAACTGACCTTACCACCACCCCGGACAACCCCTTCACCCCCCCTCAAACCACACACCACACATACACACGAACAGACACGCCACATCAACAAACGCGACACATACATTCACCACCCACAAAACCCTCTACGCTCCCATACTTCTCCACAGAAAAAAAACCCACGAACAGACCACACACACCCAGGCACCCCCCTCCCCCGACATACACAAACACAAGTAGAGATCCACATACCACCCCTACCCACCCACCCCCACCTTATACCTCCATCCACCACCGCATAACCACACTCTCGGACCCACGCCCACACATACGTGATTAGGGCCGACAAAATATGACCCAACCCACTTGTTTTTAACTTATGCGGGTCAATCCAAGCCAACCTGTTGGAAGAGTGACTCAACCCGCGGGTCAGACTTGGGTTGCTGATACAATCAAGGGTCGTGGTGGGTTGGGTCGCTTGACCCGCGGGTCCAATTAGGTCGCTATATAAACAAAAGAAAATACCATACCTGCAATCAACGCTGGCCGTTGCAAGTCGCAACCCAACAGCTTCTCTCTGGCACCGTACCCAACAGTTCTTCTTTTCGCCGTCGCAACCCAACAGATCTGAGTGACAACCATCACCATCTCTGACGTCTTACCCGACAGCTCCTCTCTTCACTGTTGCAACCCAACAGATCTGAGCGACAACAATCACCATCTCCGGCGCCATACCCGACAGCTCCTCTCTTCACCATCGTAACCCAACAGATCTGAGGAGCATTCTCCATCGTCGGCAAGCCCTAGGTCCTCTCTTCGTCACCAAAATTTAGCATGCCAGTGAATTAGGGTTTCAGTTTTGAGTATCATCTTCTAGTTCCAAAATTTATACAATCGTCAAGAAAAATTGACACCACCATTATTTCTCACAGTCTTTCTTTAGGTATGTACAATTCTGATTCATATGATATGGTCATTACCACTGTCATTAACACACCAACACACATCTTACTGAAGGATACCTATTTTTAGGCCATTTTAGCGTCTACTGCATACCGACAAATACTATGTAAGTTTTGGCGTGGGGGCATTTTGATGATAATTAATTCATGATTGAAATAGAGAAGCTAGGAGAAAAAAGATCCCCAATTACCCAATATTGAAGTTGTAAGATTTGTTTCAAGCCAATCTGGTTTAAGACATTTTCAATTACCAATCGTACTGATCAATTGATCGAGACATTTTCATTTTTGGACTTCCTAGTACTATAGCTAACTTGCCTCCACTACCAAGTAAAATGAACCAACCAATATATCAAGGCTTGGATAGCAACAAGTCGGCAATCTACAGTCCTCTTATTGAATTTCACTGAAACAGACAGCCAAATGATTTTATCTAAAATCAACACACGGTGAAGCATATTTAGCTAGCCTTGTACAGATATACAAGAAGTGATTCATCTTTTTTGTCACTTGCAGAGTTCTGTCTCAAACCATGGCTGTCACTCAATCTAGAAACTAGAAATTTTCCACAAGTACATTACAGTTACCTAATGCAATCTCACGTAGACTATTACATCAACAAAATCTTGAGCTTTTGTCTATAAGTCCGTATACCATGTAATTACTGCTCATTAAGTCCACTAAAATGGCCTCACTTGGAATAGATCTTATTAGACATGTACATGTCCTTTTCATTAGAGATGTGTTTTGCATCTTAGCAAGAATGTCGGCAGTAATTTAAATCTCTTTTTGAAAGAATGTCGACTATATCCAAGGATACTTTAGACTTCGAAGAAGCTCATGGAACAATGAAGTCAGGAATGTGGAGTTTTTATATCTAGCGTACGACGGAATAGGGTAAAGTTGTGTCAGAGTGCAAATATTGCTAAAAAGTTTACATTGCTGGTAGTTCTCATGGCACGTCTAACATGAGACGTCATTTGCGGAGTCAATGCCATTCGAGGAACACACCTGAGGTAGTTGAGTTCTTTGCAAAAAGTATAAGTTAAGGCGCATTAAGATCTGTTGGATGCAACCAAGAAGAATATCGTGAAGCGTTGGCATTGTCCATTATTCAACATGAATCCATTCTCTTATGTCGAACATGAAGGCACTCGGAAGGTGCATTCACTTCTAAATCCAGTCGTGAAGCACATTACACGTAATTAGTATTTTCTCTTTTTAATTTGTAATACAACATGGATGCAAATAATTTCTTAATAATAACAGTGACTTTTAATATTAAAAAAATAAAGGAAAAAACTTAATGGGTCGGGTCGGGTCGATTGACCCATTTTTTTACCCAACCCGCACCAACCCAAGTCATGCTAGATTCGTTTCTGACCCGACCTGTAGCTGACCCAACCCATATCTGACCCATAATTCTTTGACGCAATCCGACCCAACCCGCCCATTGCCTCCTATATATGCGCGATACATACATAAACAGGCCCCGCCTTGTTATGCCTAAACACTTCCACCACAGCACAACACCCACACCCACCCACAACACACATGCACACAGGCACACAATACACACAAACAAAGACATATGATGCGGATGTATGAAACAGACAACCCTTACCTCTTACCATTCATAACATGCCCCCACCCCCACCTAACCACCCCCTTTCACCACCGGACAACCCTCTACCCACATAACACCATCGCACGCATAACCCATACCCCCTTCCACCACCTTCCTAGGCCATCCACGCACTACATAACATGATACACCCATCGACCACACCCATAGATACGAAACACACACTACAAGAAAAACCAGCTATGCCTACGGTACTATTCTGTAGGCGGAAGTGGCGATGCCCTAGATCTATGCCTACGAGGTTGCATGTTATCCCTACGATTATTCCATAGCCTATATACCTATGCCGAATTCGTATTAACCCACTTATAGCGACGATTTTTGGAGGATTAGCCTACGGTATAACCGTAGGAATAAGTTTTATGCTATGCCTACGGGCAATACCGTAGGAATATGCTTACCCTATAGGTACCTTAAGCTATACATACGGTACATTCCGTAGGCTAAGGTTAAATCATGGCCCTTTTTTTAAGCCTTTCCCTATGGTTTAAACCGTAAGGATTAATGCCCAGAAAATAGAACACAAACCTTTACCTACGGTTTATACCGTAGGTACATGTGCTCTTTTTTTTTCTTTTTCTTTTAATCGAATGTTGGATCTTGTTTTATCACAATAACCTGCAAATACAATTGAAATATCATAAACATGTTCTGCAACTGAAAGATTATAAAGATGTTTTCAATTGCATAAATAGTGCAATGTTATATAACAATAATTTGTACACCAAATTCCATACAAAAGCGTCAATCTCAATACTTAATTTCAAAAGCTATCATCTCCATATCATAATCCTGTCCTAGTACTTAATTTCAAAAGCTATCTCCATATCATATTCATGTCCTAGCACTTGATTTCAAAAGCTATCTCCATGTCATAATCATGTCCAAGCTGTTACTATATACATCCACCCACATTAGTTTCGAACCACGAGCAACTCATGGGAACTAGTCCTCATTCGTAGGGCTTGCATCTTGCTCCTCGCCATCATAACCATCCTACGAAATGAAACAAATCATCATCAATGACTGAGAGGTTGTACCAAATAATTGGAGTTATATTTTAAGTTAAGGAGATATATATTGTAATCATCCCTAATTAGCAGGCAAGGCATGTGCATCGTCAACATTCAATCAACAAACCCTTCTACCTTTCCCCCTTTATATCTTCTTCTCCAAAGTCCAAACAAAAGAAGGAATGTGGCCACCACCCTTCATTCCAATTCAATCTGCCCTTTCCAAGGCAAAATACAGAGTCCAGAACACTGGATTAGGCTTGAACACAGACATGTAAGGCTGTGGAACTTTGAAGCCTCGAAAGGTTAATAGGCCATTCATGTATTTATTTAAATGCAATTGGGAGAGGATAACACTGTGGCAAAAGGTTAAGCATGACACAGCTCATGCTAAGTCCTTCATTTGTTTCTTACTGAAACTAAATATGAGAAGAAGAGATGCGCACATCTTCCAACTCTCAATATTTTTGGAAAAAAGCACCCCCACCACCGCACAACCCCTGCTAGCGACACAGCCAACTCACACACTGCATAATACCTATCGCCATCACAAACATCTAGTACAGTTTGAAGGAGCATATCCCAAGCTTTAAGGTATACTCAATCAACGAATTGCAGAATCAAGAAGACAAAAACTACTATATAAGAGACTCAAGAATGTTGTAACACAATGTCTTATTATCAAAACTCGAGACTATATCTACTTAACCTTGGTGTTAATATTGATTATGCATGAATGTTTTGTTGTCATGCTAAAGCCAATTAACTAAACAATAGCTGCATTCAAGCCAAATACATTAACAGTAGCTACAGGTTTTAAATCTAAAGCTTATGCCTTCAAATTTCTCGATCAATGGCAAAAATAGCAACCACTTTTAACAACTCAGCTGGCCGTTCACCATTAGTCCACAAGGAATTTGCACCCAAGCTCTAGGATTGACTACACTGACTCATTAAAGAAGGCATCTCCAAAAGCAAAATACAGTAAACATGTCTTAGAAGTTAGACCCAACCTAATACAGAGATCAAAACTTTAACATGCACGTATGTTATGAGAACCCAACAATTTCAGTAGCTTTAATCCCTTAATAGTTACACATGAAAGTTATCTTCTTAGCAAGAAAAGAACTGCAAAGTAACATAGAAGTTTAGAGAAGTTTACTGATTAATGTAGCAGCATGGGTGTAAGTCCTTCCTGAAATGGCATGTTCTTATTTTGGCAGATGACAGCTTGGGCTTCACACGTATGCTGTTTTGTTGGTTTCTCTAGGACAACAAAGCCCCTCTTAGCAAAATCATATGGTGACTATTTATGGAATGCGCACAAGGAAAGCAAGAACACTAGCATGATATACTACAATGGTGCTAGTATTTATCAACTTAACTACCAAATAAACATAAATGAGAACAGTGGAATGATAAAAATGAAGCTTTAACAGCAAATTCATTGGCAAGAAAGATTGCATTGAAAAGTTAGAGCTACTTGGGTGAAACAACGAAACATGAGAGATGAAATATTTTGATGCTGGTTCCTATTAATTAAGTGTTATTTCTTGAAAAAATATCTCAAAGTTTCACAAGAGGACTATCATAACTCTACACATAATTGTCCAAACCATTGCAAACTACTGAATCCACGACAACAATCGGGATCCAACTACCTAGAGTAATACCTCAATTTTAACTACCTGGAGATTCATATTATAGATGCTGAATTTAGCATCCACAAACTACAAATTTGCATGTGTAATAGTCAAAAACAAAAAGCTTAGCATGGAAAAAGAATGAATATTATAAACAAAATGCCAAAGTCTTACCCCTTCTGAGTTAGAAGAACTTTCAGCAAAAGTGTTGTGACGCTCCAAAAGAGAATGGTGCCGCCGGTGATGACTCCAAAAGACCCAGATGTATGAAATTTGGAATCAGTAATTGCAAAATATTCTAAACATCATAGAAACAATCAATTGTACATCAATCGTTGCTTGGGTGAAAGAAATAGATACCTGATTAGATGGAACCCAGAAGTGAGTTCAATCCGAAAGCAAATTGAAGAATCCTTTTAGAGAAGCGTTGGGAATTCAGTTCTGGAAAGGAGAAGAGAAATTCAGCAAATGGGATGGATTAATGGAGAAACACCACGCACCTGCTGCCGCACGGCAACTTCCCTTCACCCATCAACACCCCGCATTATACATACAATCACCCAAACACTCACACAGTACACAGCAAGTTCCCCCCTTTCCCCTTACACACACAACACACTTTATATGCCCAAGCACACACACACACACACACACACACACTAACACAGCAGCAGCAACAGCCCCTCATTACTGCTGTTTTCCCCTTCCTTTTAACCCCTTTCATACACACAAAACACCACAATGACACCCACACAGTACTTCCCTACGAAATTACTGGAAAGCTTCTTGCCATGTTTTTCATCACCCACTTTCTCCAATAGGCTTGGAGAAAGTGGTATCTTCTTAACCTATGGACAGTCCCATGAGAAAAGAAAGGCCAATAGGATCATGTTACTCTCCAAAAGGAAACAGACATGGCTGTATGGTACTCTCCAAAATTCTCATGGCTCCAACAAATTCATGTCATAGCAAAAATGTAAGCTTGCTATCTTAGGTAATTGAAACAAAATAAGAGTAGCCTTCAGCGACGGTTTTAGTACTCATCATTATCCACCCCCTGCCCCCACCCCCATGCCTTATAGACCCCCAGTTATGCACAATTCCATGTATCTGAAACCGCTGGCAAAAGGGTTTACCAGGCAGGGCTGACTTTCCATTCTTACTGAGAAGAAGATCTTCTTCGACAATCCCAGTACTATGATATAATGCTGAGAAAATTCCCATATCAACAAAGGTTTCAAGGCAGAAGCTGTAAATACTAATCATTTGTCCCTGTAACTTCTATTTACACTGACATCGCTCTCAAAATTGGCACCTCATTTTTTCATTCATCTTCTTCTGGGAGCATCCACCGGATGATGGTAACTTCAAGTGCAATAGGCCAATGGAATTTCTCATAGCAAGTCACATTCTAGCTTTACCTGTCCATCTAAAATATTCAAAACTCTGTAGATTTCCTTCCTCTCCACATGTCTCACATCTTTAGCTATAAACACATGCATCCTCTGCCAATCAGTGTTTGTTTACCTTTACCATCCAATGACAAGATATCATACATCAACCCTAAATGAAATAATGGACCCAACAGTATATGGAAACTGTTCGGCAATCAAAAGCCTAGTACCTCTGTTCTCAAACAAGAACAACATCAAGGTGTGCCAGATAATGCATTGGAAAGGAGCTCTTTGAGCCATTAGGCTACCAGAGGCATCACCATCCTGCCCTTTAGCAGTGGAGGGTGAAAATTGGGTGATCGACCAATCTAGACAGCCTCTTAAGCTGCAGGGACTGTAATGGTGTTCTTTTCACGGGATTTTGGTCCCATGAACTAATGTTGAGCTATTATTTTTTCTTTTTTATAAGCCCCAACAGGCCAAAATTTGGTCTTTAAACTGACATCATTCTGATACCTACATGATTCCAGCAACCTTAACCATCATTCTTTCTTTGTTTCACCACTATACTAGCTCTTGAACAACAAATCCTCAAATGTACCCAATTGAGCCCACAACCAGTACATTTATATCTTTAGGATTATACTTTCTATTGGTGAATCGGACGTAATAAGATCTAGAACATTCAGGAAATAACAAGTTTATTAAACATATAAGAAGTAACATTAAAACCTGTGCTTGAACCCTCTTCCGGTGTAGATGAACACTCAACTTGTGAACCATAGGCCTCCGTCGATGAACCATCAGTGTGTGAATCTTGGTCTTCAGCCCGTGGTGTATCAGCCTCGGCCTGTAACTATCGCCGTCGCCGTCCGGCCATGTGAAAAGAGTCACTATATGAATGGCAGACATTAATTAAGCACCAGATGATATTAATTTAAATCTGCAATGCATGTGCAGCCTGAAATTAAACATTAATTAAGCACCATATGCAATGCATGTGCAGCTCATGCATTAACATTAGACATCAAATGAAAATATCTCTTCCAGCAGAATTTGGCAGTATGTATCATTGTCACAAAAAGGAAACTCTTTGTTCAACAATCGTGACAATAATTTAAATAAGCATGCAAATACATAAGATAATTGAGTATTAAACAGTCGTTCACTTATATGTAGAGATCTAATCCTCGTATTCATCTTCATCTTCATTGACATCTCTTCATCTTCAGGTAATGGCCACTGCCCTTACAACCTTTCACCACTACAAGACCACATCTCAAAAATCTAATAGCTACACCTTCAGGTAATAATCCTACAGAGACAAAAATCAGTATGCAACGAGAACAAATCTTCTTGTCAAAGTCCTCACAATCCCAAGATACATCTTAATCTGAACGATACCAACCCTGAAAACTTTATATTGGTTGTCATCCGTTGTTAAGACATTAACACCATCACTTTGATAAGCAGTCAACCAGTCATTACTGGGACAAATTATTGGAAACTCCAAGTAAAGAATCAACTTAAAATATGCATGAAGATTACTAACTGAGACTGAAAGAACATCATCTGAACCTGATTCACCTCAATAATACGAGCAACATCTGAAGAAGACTCAAGCACTTGTCCTTTTGTATACCTTTTTTTTGGCTTATTCACGGGAACAGGTCAATGCCGTTTATGGTAACAATAATTACACACTCGATTTCGATCCACCTCCCTCCGCTCTTGATTTCGATGTAGAACTCCCTCCGCTCCGCTCCATGACTACTATTGTCACTCATTCCTTAACAAACAACCCTTCGCCTATTCTCTACCATGTTTTCAAGCACAAAGTTTTAGGATACATAATGATTATGAAAAGAAGATCGTCCAAATTGAGAGCAGAAGAAGATGCAAAATGATTATGAGAAGAAGATCATCAGAATGATTGTGAGTGATCGACAAAAGAACAGAGAAGAATGTCATACCTTGAAGTTTTCACGTACTGTGACTGAGGCGATGATAGTAGACTTCTGTTCCGATTAGGTTTTGCGTATACTCCAATTGCCGATTTATGCCCGGGAAAAACCAATTGCCAATTTATGCCCGGGAAAAACCAATTGTCAATTTATGCCTCGCGAAATTCTCCCGCCTGATAGTCGACCCCTGTTCCGACGGTAAGTAGCCGTTGGCGTTGTCTGCGAGATTCACCCGCTTGATTGTCTACCCAACTCCCACGGTAAGCACCGTCGTGACTGCCCTTCCAAACTGAAGCAGCACGAATAGCCACGGTGCAATATTAACCGTAGGCATACATAACTTGTACCTAGAGTTCCTTTTATACCGTAGCCTTTTTTGTCACCATAGAACAGTTTTGGTGTAGTGACACAACCCCCCCTTCCTTCCCCCCAACTCATCCTACATAAACACTTACACCACTGTATAACCCCATCTACTAACCACCAGCTACCCACCCAACCCATCTTACCACCCCCCACCACACGCCCGCAGACAGACACACTAAAACTACAAATCGACACCCACAAAATGCACATGGGATGGTTTCAGAGCCTTGCATGCAATAAAGTTCTTTGTTTTTGCCGCTCTTTTTTCTTTTTTTGCTTTGCTTCAAGTATAGTAACAGTGGTTCCTTGTGTCAAAGCTGATACAATCATATTGGGTAAATCAGGTGGTAGTTGTGAAAAGTTAGGGAATGGAGGTAATGAGTGGGATGATTAGAGGTCATGGGGCGGGTGGTTATAGTTTCTGGCCAATAATATTCTAACACTTATTTAGTTGTATTTAAAAATTTTAACAATTAACTTTTTAGCCAATTGTACGCTAACAACTATTTAGTTATGTTTATAAACAAATAAAAAGAAAAAATCTAAAAGAAAAGGATTTGAAGTTTAGAAGGAAAAGAACTTGCCAATTGGATCTAAGTACTTATAGTAAAAATTTAGGGGAAAAGACTAATGATCAAAATAAAAAGGCTAATAGAACGTTAGTTAAAAGATGGAGTCGATCACCGACATGAAGAATAGGGTAGAGAGGAGTAGAGAGGACATTCTGGTTTAAGGATGCAGGTCTCAAATATATCCAGTCCAAGGTAATAAGCAAATGAAAAAGGAGGGTAACTCATTTGCTGGGAAGAGGAACGGGGTAAAGTTTAATGACCTTGTCTGTTATCTGGAACGTTGGTAAAAGCTGAGAATATTGCTCTGATTGCTGCCAAATGGTCCAAGCATTGGACTTTTCATCATAATGCCAACCATGGAGGCTCTAGAATCTGGTTGGGACGGATGCTAGAAAGGTAAGGCTTAATTAAATTTCATGTCAGTTCACTCCAGGGACTTGACCGTACGGTCCATACAAAATGCCAAGACGGCTAAAGTTGTAAGTTTTCGCAAACCACAATTGTGTTTCTCGCATGAAGTATGCTATAACTGAACCAAGCCGTTTATTAATAGCTCGTGTTTCATTCCTTTTAGAGCTCATTCATATTCATTTGCATAATTATAAGAACCGAACATGAATACCATTCTAAAGCTCATTTATTAGACGAGTCGAGCATGAAAACTTCACATAGTTCACGCATATATTCGTGAACAGTTCGTTTATGTAATAAATTCATAATTTTATGTCTAAAGAATGAAAGTTATTCAAATATGGACAAGTATTATGTTTAGGGCAATATGGAGAGCCTAAACTCAATTTGCTTAAAACCCAAGCATAGTATCATACCCACAAGATTCTTACATGCAACCCACGTAAACTTAGTGTGCAACTAGAAAGTCCTTAAGTGCAGCCCAGCCCAGCCCAACTCATGTTCCTGTTCATTTTGTGACTTGCTTTAGAATAAATGTATATTTGATGTTCGCAATTGTAATCAGTTCAATGTTTAAAAATATTCTTTGTAGGCTTCTGGATGTGTGATGGTACTGCTGAAAATCAAAGCAAATTGAGACATTAAAAGAATAAATCCACGTCTTTATTTTTGTAATATGTTAAATTAGTTTAAGGGTAAGATTTGTAATTTTCAAGATCAGGTGCTTTGCATTTCATCAATAAGAAATACAAAATATCCGGTATTCAACTGCAATAACCGAACACATTTTCAGTTCAAATTGGCACCATATGCAAGCCTTGTTTTTTTTAATGCATATTTAACCCCCCCCCCCCCCCCCCCCCTTTTTTTCAGTTTTTGTTTTTCCAATAATTTTTTGTTTCTTAATTTATATTTCACATATTTCAGTTTCTTTTTTATTTTTGTTTTTCAATTGGTTAATTGTTTGCTAACATAAAAATGCAAGAAAAAAATCACAATTCTCATTAATCAGTTCAATATCTAATATTTATTTCATTTTAAACAAATTAAAAAGAGAATAATAAATGAATTTCTTTATTTTGTTTCTCATCACACTTTTCATTTTCCAATGTATATAATAGATTCATTACCTAATGTTTTTTTAATTTTACCAAAATTTAAAAGAGAGTAATAAAAGAAGGGTAAAAAATAATTGACGTAATTAACAGAGGACATAATCGTTCAAAAATAATTTACAACATTCATACTTTAATAGGTAGTATAGACACACACACACGTATATATATAATTTACAACATTCATACGTATATATATATATATATATATATGGACAAGTATTATGTTTAGGGCAAGGAGGGCCTAACTCAATTTGCTTAAAACCCAAGCATAGTATCATACACAAGATTCTTACATCCAGCCCACCATAAACTTAGTGTGCAACTAGAAAGCCCAAAAGTGCAGCCCAGCCCAGCCCAGCCCAACTCATGTTCCTGTCCATTTAGAGAACCTAATATCATCGTGTTTCCCCTACAGCCACTCTCTCCTGTCTCGTCTATTCCTTCCCTCTCTTCTTCACACACTCATTCCCACTCTCTTTCGCTCCTACACGGACACACACACACTCACTCCTACGTACGTAGGTAGCCTCTCTTTCTAACTCTCACGCATACACCGCAGTCATCCGCCCTCCTCTGACTCAGTTCCCAGAGTCCTGTGTAGTATAATTTAATTCGGGCATACACCGCGGTCATCCGTCCTGTAAGATTAAACCACGAGTGCTTCAATCGACGTCTAGTCATGTCTGGTGAATTCTATTCTCAAGGAGGAAGCAGTGGTCTAGCAGGGGCGTCTGCCCTTAGGCCTTGCTCTGCTGGAGCTGAGAAAGTTTTTCTAGTTTGGGGGGTACCTGGGAATCACTGCCCTGACTTTGGAAGGCGATACTGGTACACGGTCACTATTTCCGGTGCAGAGTCCGTAGAGACAACGGGTAAGGGGAAAGGGGGAAAAAAGGGGAAAAGAAGTAGATCCGTTTTGGAGGAGGAGGCAAGCGTATCAAAGAAGAGCCCCATCTGGAAGACGAAAACGGTCCCGTCTATAAGCTCGATTGCTTGTGTAAAGAATTGTATTTACAGCCTGGGAGCACCTCGCAAAGCGAACGTTACATCCCGTAAGGTTCTATGTGGGGACATTACGTGTGCTGAGCAAGGATGGCAGCTCGCTCCACGTTCGTGTCGCATGATACGTAGAAGACAGAATGCTAGGTCAGTCACGGTTGACGGAAAAATCTACACTTTCGGAGGCATCGAAAAGTACAAGGAGCCATGGGCAGAGGTTCTTGACCCTGTCACGGGTCAGTCTTTCGCTCTATCTGCACCTCCCTTTACCTTGTCGGAGTATCACTTGTTCGCTTGTGCGTTTGACGATGGTTTCGAGCGCATTCTTGTTGGATACCGGAATCATGGTGTTATGCTTGTTTACTTCACGGATCATACAACACGGATCATACAACTTCACGGAATTCAGTAAACAAGCATAACACCATGATTCCGGTATCCAACAAGAATGCGCTCGGAACCATCGTCAAACGCACAAGCGAACAAGTGATACTCCGACAAGGTAAAGGGAGGTGCAGATAGAGCGAAAGACTGACCCGTGACAGGGTCAAGAACCTCTGCCCATGGCTCCTTGTATGCCTCCGAAAGTGTAGATTTTTCCGTCAACCGTGACTGACCTAGCATTCTGTCTTCTACGTATCATGCGACACGAACGTGGAGCGAGCTGCCATCCTTGCTCAGCACACGTAATGTCCCCACATAGAACCTTACGGGATGTAACGTTCGCTTTGCGAGGTGCTCCCAGGCTGTAAATACAATTCTTTACACAAGCAATCGAGCTTATAGACGGGACCGTTTTCGTCTTCCAGATGGGGCTCTTCTTTGATACGCTTGCCTCCTCCTCCAAAACGGATCTACTTCTTTTCCCCTTTTTTCCCCCTTTCCCCTTACCCGTTGTCTCTACGGACTCTGCACCGGAAATAGTGACCGTGTACCAGTATCGCCTTCCAAAGTCAGGGCAGTGATTCCCAGGTACCCCCCAAACTAGAAAAACTTTCTCAGCTCCAGCAGAGCAAGGCCTAAGGGCAGACGCCCCTGCTAGACCACTGCTTCCTCCTTGAGAATAGAATTCACCAGACATGACTAGACGTCGATTGAAGCACTCGTGGTTTAATCTTACAGGACGGATGACCGCGGTGTATGCCCGAATTAAATTATACTACACAGGACTCTGGGAACTGAGTCAGAGGAGGGCGGATGACTGCGGTGTATGCGTGAGAGTTAGAAAGAGAGGCTACCTACGTACGTAGGAGTGAGTGTGTGTGTGTCCGTGTAGGAGCGAAAGAGAGAGTGGGAATGAGTGTGTGAAGAAGAGGAGAAGAGAGGGAAGGAATAGACGAGACAGGAGAGAGTGGCTGTAGGGGAAACACGATGATATTAGGTTCTCTAAATGGACAGGAACATGAGTTGGGCTGGGCTGCACTTTTGGGCTTTCTAGTTGCACACTAAGTTTATGGTGGGCTGGATGTAAGAATCTTGTGTATGATACTATGCTTGGGTTTTAAGCAAATTGAGTTAGGCCCTCCTTGCCCTAAACATAATACTTGTCCATATATATATATATATATATACGTATGAATGTTGTAAATTATATATATACGTGTGTGTGTGTCTATACTACCTATAAAAGTATGAATGTTGTAAATCTTAAGAAGTGCTCTGCGAAAATGATCTTAAGAGCTTGAATGACCAAAAGGCAGAAACCTCATATACCAGGACGTGGAGATGCCACAAGGAGGACAGCTATGATTAGAAAATGGAAAATATTGAGACATACCAGTGATAACGTAAAAGGAAAATCAAGATCACATGCAATATGAACATAAACTTGTGATTTTTGGACAACCGACTTTTGTTAAATCTGGTTCTATGATTTAAGTTGACCTTGTGGTAGAAAACATGAAAAAGAATAACAAAAAAAACATATAACCTGTTCTCCCAACTTCGCGAAATTAGCAGAGAGGATAGATGGAGAAACGATGATGTCACTCTTCGAGAACTTATCAACCCGAGAAGTTGCCTTCACAACAGTTCGGAATGTCCTCCTGGGTTCATATAAGGCCAATAAAAGAATTATATCAGAAATGGATTGCAGATCTCAGAGAAGAGCTCAGGAAACATCTAAATGGGAATATGGAGGAAAATGCCAGATAAGAAGCTAAAACGTTTCTAATTACATATGAGAAGCGTGGATCACATATCCTACATCATCATGTAATAGTCCCACATAAGCATAGGACATCCATGGAGTTTCTACTCATTAATCCAACAGCAACCCAAGCAAATAAATGGCAACAAATTATCTTTATTACTGAAAGTTACGAGCTCAAGTAGTCCCCTCTAGGACCAGTATCCAGGGAATGTCTGAAAGCATCCATTGATGATGCAAATCAAACCTCATCAGTCAAAGAGGAAAACCTGTAACGAGAAGTTGCCTTCAGTGCAAAAGCACAAAAGTCATTTGACCAAATCTTCAAAAATACCATCCATATTTCCACGAAATTATAACCGCGAAAATGTAAAACAAAATGCCCAACCCCAAGAATTATGTCTACCACCAGCGATGAAAGAATTGAATACCGCATACAAGATTTCAAGCTTATTAATGGCCACACTAAAATGGGCATTAACTCAAAGAAGATTTTGAAGTCTTGCTGCATTTCTCAACATACGTTCTTGCACCTATCATGAAAAGTATTCTGGTCAAGATTCCCATCCACGTGACAGTATGCCTCTCACCAAAAACCATGATCTAATTCCATGATTTTAAAGGTCAGCTGAGCATATATACACGCATGGAATGGACGAAGCTCCAACTAAACCTTACTATACCGTCAGAAACAAACAAGTCAAAATTCAAAGCACACTTTAGATAACAAAGCTCCAAGCTTTGCAGAACTGAAACAGAAAATCTCCACAATACCAAAAATCCATTATCAGCCAAAACAGGTAGCGTGAAGTCATGTACACCCGGATGGCCAAATTTAGTGCAATTCAACATTCCCCAACAAATAAAAAATGAAACGAATAGACAAACCCTATAAGAGAAAGAGTAGCAACTACAATACCTTGTAAGGGTTACTGAATTGGGATTAGAGGGCGACAGCTTTTGAATCTTTAAGCCCCCACCAAACCCACT
Source organism: Escallonia rubra (assembly GCA_033065855.1). Lineage (NCBI taxonomy): Eukaryota > Viridiplantae > Streptophyta > Magnoliopsida > Escalloniales > Escalloniaceae > Escallonia > Escallonia rubra. The sequence continues at coordinate 17,674 of JAVXUO010002428.1, read as the reverse complement.
GATCTTTGATTGAACAAGGGTTGACGAACCTAAAGACGCTGTTGCCATATTTTATTTGAATTGGGCGGTTAAGCTGTGGTAATACAGATGGGTTCTCTTTTCCCTTCTTCAGCACAGAGTCTTTGGCAAGAACAAAAGTTTGGTTTGTGGGAATTTTGCTGGAAAATATGGGATCGACACGTGTAAGATTGAGGGGGGTCTGCTTATCTGCAATGGTTGGCCAATTTGTAATTGCTGACTTCTTGTAGGGACTTGGGGAATCAGGAGTGTGCCTCTGGTAGAGAGGGAGAAAGCCCCCAATACCTTTTGTTTGGGACTTCTTCCGCAAACAAATCATTGTTGCTGTATTTAGCATCAGAATTACAGTTATGTTGAATCAAAAAAATCATAGTAACAGTTATAGTTATAGTTATAGTTACCGACCGAAATGAACAAACTTGAACTGATCCCCGTTTTGTTATTTTGGTTCGATCATTTTAAAATTCGTTAAATCAACCCTGATTTATGTGATCATTGATTAGTCCCTCCCGTTAGCATTTTTGTTAAATAATGAAAAAATATGGGATAATACCATTTTAGTCCCTGAACTATCCCCGCTTTTTTATTTTGGTCCCTGTACTTTAAAGTTCGTTAAATCAGTCAATGTACTTTGCATTGTCATTAATTTAGTCCCTCCGTTAGCATTTCTGTTAAAACTCGGGGGTATTTTAGTCAAATAATGAAAAAATATTTCATATATCTTCCATTTCTGCCGTCCCCCAACCCACACCCCCCCCCCCCCCCCGACCGCCTTTCCACCATCGCTACCACCACCATAAATCAACCATCACCACCAGCTGTTCGATCACCACCATTCTCAGCCACAAGCAGACATGTTCATCATACCTGTCGTTAACCCCCCACTCTCCCCCATTCTTCTTCCCCCACATCTGCTGCGACCACCGGAAATCAACCATCACCGCTTCTGCCTTTTCTTTAGCAATTGGTGGAATGCATAAGCCCTCCATAGAGATGGGTGACCTTCCTGGGTTTCCTTTGCAAATTCTTGTCATTTTTCGTTACAGATCTGAGAATGGAAGGAATTGGGTGGGCTTCCTAGTTTCCTTTGCTGTAATTGGGGTGTTGGTGTTGAGAGGGAGGAGGAAGGGTATGTTAAATCAGGTAAGAGATGTTCCATGTGGTGAGTCATATGTAATTGTAGTGGAAGATGATTGATGGGTTTAGTTTTAAAGGGATGAAATTTGGAGTTCATGATTTTGGTGGTGGCTGCTAGGATGGAGAAGAGAGGGGGGAAAGGAAGATGGGGAAGGGAGAAGAGAGAGAAAGGTAAGGGGGAGAGGTTGAGGACTATAAGGTTAGGGCTTGACAGAAATATCCCTAAATTTATAACAGAAATGCTAACGAAGGGACTAAATTAATGACGATGCAAAGTACATTGACTGATTTAACGAACTTTAAAGTACATGGACCAAAATAAAAAAGCGGGGATAGTTCAGGGACTAAAATGGTATTATCCCATATTTTTTCATTATTTAACAGAAATGCTAACGGGAGGGACTAAATTGATGACGGCACAAAGTACAAGGACTGATTTAACAAATTTTAAAATGCAGGGACCAAAATAACAAAACGGAAATAGTTCAGGGGAGTAAAATGATATTATCCCTTATAGTTATAGTTACTGACCGAAATGAACAAACTTAAAAGGACAAATTTTGATCGGCGTTCTAGCTTCTTTGTTACGATCTTAATTTCGATCAGTTTTAATTGAACATAGATAAATACAACCGAGAAGATATGTATATGTGATGTAGTTGTTTTTTAGTTGTGTAGAACATAAAATAAGTATTGAACATTTTTATTTATAATTTTGACTCTCATCTCATTTGACATCACGCAAGTTATTATGTCATTTGTCCTCAGACGACGAAAAGAAAAAATCTTACAAGAGTATCATTTTATTATCATTTGGACTTGCCTAAATTTAAGTAGCATTTAAAACAGTTTTGTATTCAGTTTTTTGTTTAGTTTAGAAAACTTACAAAAATATTATCGTTTGGCAGACAGTTTTCGTTATTCCCCACCCCCCCTTGAGTTTTATAAATCGGTTTTTTAACATAGGAATTTTTTTGAAAATTTCATTTTTAGCTTTCAGTTCTGATTTTTTTTTTTTTTTTTTTTAGATCCACCTTTCAACTTTCTGTTTGAAGCATTTTATGTCTCTTATTCCCTTCAATCTTCATCACCAACCGCATAAGAACACCAAACCACCAACATTGCCAACCACCATAACCATTGACCGCCACCACCATCAATGACCAACACCCCCGAACATAAAACCACAAATATTACCAACCACCAAAGTCACTGACCGACAATCTGCCACCACCACTGATCAACACACCCAAACATCAAACTTGCCAACCACCATAACAACTGACTGTCGCTACCACCACCAGCGACCAACTCCCACGAACACCGCCAACCACCAGAGCCACTGATAATCACAACCACCATCACCACTGACCAATACTGCTGAACACCAAACCCTTTAATATCACTCACCACCATGGTACCAATACCCTCTAAATCCACATCGTTATCATATCGACCACCATTGTCCCTACAACACCACCACCAAAAGATTTCATCAATTGCTGAGCCCTAGTATCTTTGGTTTGCATAGGTAAATTTCAAACCATTCAAACTACAATCAAATCAATGAAGCCTTAATTCGTAAGTTAGTGATTTACTGCTATTAGCAGTAGTTGGACGATAACAAAGGAAATGTATTGTTCGTGGTGGGCGCACTTCTGGTTGTTGAACGTATGAGCTCAGAAGAAGCTCTCAAATATTGAAAAATGAAATAAAAGAGAAGAGAGGACAAATAAAAAAAGAATTGAGGGAAATTAAAAAAAAAATCAATTATGAAAAACTGTATCAAACAACCCATCAGTTTTATAAAAAAAAGAAAACTCAAGGAGGTTTTGCTTTTTTATTTAAAAAAGAAAAAAACTGAAAACTGTGGGTTTAAAACACACTACTCTTTGATAACCCTTTTTTCTCTTCTTCTCTCTTCGACATCCACCACAGCCACCATCCAATACCTTGACAACCCATTTTTTTTTTATAATCGTCTTCATTAGCAGCTTTGGCCTCATCACGCCATCCCCACAATAACAATAAACAAATTGGAACGTAAAAGATTGAGAAAAAGGATTTAGAAACCCTGGATCAAGAACCGGAACATCAAAACTTTATCTTTAGAAGCCCTGGTGTCACAAAAGCAAAACTTATTGCAAACCGCTTGTGAAATTTTAGGTGGCACTTGTAGTAATATTTTGTCTCTAGAGTCGAGTTTTACCGATAATTTTTTAGCACCGAACAAAAAGCTGAAGGAAGCTCGCTACAACACAACATGAGGGGAGCAAAATTTGTCCCCAAAAGCTACAAGGTAACAACTGCAACTTACACAGTGATCTTCCTAAGCCCAAGCCCAAAATTGCAACTCAGTCCCTACAAAGCCCAGTTCTAGCCTTTTTCAATCGCCAGCAGTCAATTGTAGAGAATCTTCACCGATCTTCCTAAGCCCAACCCCAAAATTGAAAACCCGGTACGAACTACGAAGCCCAGTTGTCAAATTGTACGAATCTTCACCGACAATGACATCTCCAATGGAACTAATGAACTATCGATCGATGATGCCCACCTCCAACTAGAGATGTCAAAGGGCCGGGCTTGGGCCGACCCAGCCCAAGCCCATCGGGCCTGCTAACGGGCCGGGCCGGGGCCGGGCCAAGAGAGGGGGAAAACGGGCCGGGCCGGGCTGGCCCTGGCGAAGGGAATCCTAGGCCTGGTCCAGGCCCAGGCCCTAAGCCCAATATTTAGGGCCGGGCTTGGGCCGGGCCCGGGCCCTTTTTTTTTTTCATGTTATTCAATTTTAAAGATAGGGAGTTTTAGATGCATATTACTTAAATGACCGGTCTGAACTGTTGAAACTTTGATTAAATCTTATTTAACATGCGCAACTTTCACAAAATGTTTTAATAGTAAACCAACTTCAAATTAATCAACCTAATGTTCTCAAAAATGAGAAAGTGATGAGGGCAAGCTTTGCTGATGTTTCTTGTTAGCAAATACTCAGTTTCTAGGGTTCTTTAAGTGGAAGAAACTTGCAAAGGCACAATGGAATGGCTAAGATCAGCAAGTTAGGAATATCTTACCTAACAAACTTCTTGATAAAGCCTAATAACCCTACAATTTCTTTATTCCAAATGTACAGTTTCTGAGCCCAAGGGCTAATGTAAGAATGTTTGCGAGAATATCGTTGATGATGATCTCTCATCGTGAACATGTATATTTCGCAGACTTGTTATCTCTAAACACAGATTTTCTAAAAGTTATTTCAACAACATTTGAGATTGCCACCATTAAATCTTAGAAGTCTCTGGCTAAAGGTGTTCATTATAATAAATGTGTTCATAGGCCCTCCTCCTTTTATCCGGGCTTGGGACCGGCTGCTTGTAAACAAACAGGCGAAGTTACCTATTTTTTTATATATACAAAAAAATATATATCTTGCGTGTAAAAAATTATTTTATATATATGGAAAAAAATATATTTTGTGAAAAAATTTATTCTTAAAACTCTAACAATCAAAATAATAATGCATGTCTATCCAAAATATCAGCAATCAAAGATCAAGAAATCTGCAACGTCAACCAAAAGGATCAAAAGAGGAAAATAAAAACAAATTACATAATCATCCGGAAGTACTTCAATATCCGAGTCACTGCTCTTCCTATCATCAATCGGTTTATCTTGCTCGCGGTATTTCGCATCAAGATAATCCTTCCAACATACACATAGCTCGAGCGACTCGGGGTTAAGACGACTCCTCCTGTCATCCAAAACCCTCCCGCTTGCTGAAAATGCCGACTCTGAAGCAACCGTGGAGGCTTGCACTGGCAGTACATCCCGTGCAATTTGGGATAAAGTTTTATACATGTTTTGATTTTGTTTCCAAAAATTTAACAAATTAAAATTAATCTGTTCTTGCCTTGATAAATCAGAATAATGATCAGTATTTGCATATACACCAATCTCATTAAAAGAGGAAAAATTATACGAACCTCCCGAATTAGAAGTACATTCACCTGGTAGTTGTCTTGCTACTAGATGTTCAAAGCCTTGAAGGTATGGCGCATAATACCTCTCAGCAGTGGATGATGATGTAGCTCGCCCGCGCACGTCAGCAGAATTACGATAGAGGTTGAACAAGTCCTCAAACCTCTTGCTCACTTTTGCTGTGAGCAAGGTTGTGTCATCTGCTGTGTAGCGCATTAATTTCGATATCTCTTGTATCGAGGCGTTCACGCCATGCAACTTTAACCTAGGATCTAAACAAGTAGCCACAGTAAAAATAGCAGGCAGTTTCCTCCAATATTTATTAAATTTTTGATCCATCACTTGTACTATTTCCCTAAAGGGTCCTATATATCTCCATTTTGTTAACATTGTAGCCATCTTCAGAATTTCTATTACAGCGAGAGGAGAGGTGGGATAGTACGTACCAGACAATAAATTGGTAGACGTGTAGAATACCTCCAAAAATTCAGCTAGGTATGTGGCCATCTGCCATTCCTCTTGAGTTGGCAAGCCGGCTGGGAACTGGGTTAGTAGAAAATGCGTGTAGACTTCTCGGTATGCCAGAATGTGTAAAAGCATGTGGTATGTAGAGTTCCACCTGTGGACCACATCTGTAACTGCTCTCCTGCGAGGCATATTATATTGAACACACAACGTTTTAAATTGTTGTGTTCTCAAACTCGAGCCATTAACATACGCTGTCATACCCCTCATTTTGAGCAGAATATCTCCTGCAGCACCTAAACCATCTTGAACAATTAAGTTAATAATGTGACAAACACAACGAACATGAAATAATTCACCATCAAGTACAGGTTGAAGCGTCTCCTTTAAAGCTGCAACAGCAGCTTTATTATTAGAAGCATTATCAAAACTAACACTCATAATCTTATCCTTAATTTTAAATGTGTTGCATGCTTTTAATATAAGAGTAGCAATGTTCATTCCATCGTGCGGATAAGGGAAGTGCTCGAAAGTGATGATTCTCTTGTGCATAACCCAATCTGCATCAATCCAATGAGCGGTCACACAAGAATAACTAACAAAAGTATAAGGAGATTGCCAAATATCAGAAGTAAGACTAACTTTACCGTCAAATTTATCGAAATAATCGATAAGGCGTGCTTTGGCAGCCTTGTACTGTCGGAGTGCATCGGACCTCGTTGTGTTTCTATGAACCTTTTTGTACAAGGGTTGAACGTAGGTGTTCATATATCTAGAGTGCTTAGGATTATCGGCAAAAGAAAAGGCTTGTTCATCGTGAATAACAAATTCAGCGAGACCGTCTCTTTGCTCTCGCTGATTATAAACAAATAACTTACCGTCAAAAGATAATTGCGTTTGGGTAGGTTCGACGTGGCCTTGTCGAGGTGCACACTGAGGGTAATGCCTGTTAAGATGTCCATTACCACTACCAGTCGAAAATAATTTAAGACAGTACTTACATTGAGCTTTTCGGATGTCGTCCACCGTAATTAAGTCGAAATGATTCCAACACTCGGCTTTCTTCTTTTTCCCCCTTTGGACTTCTGGCACGTTATCGGAGGCATTGCTCGGCCCTTCTTCATCATGAGCAGGCATAGGGTTGAGATTATGCCACTGAGTAGTAGCTTCGCCAACCGAGCTGCGTCCTTGACTATAATGCGGGGGGTCTTCATCAGGCGTGTATTCAAAATCTGGAATGTTTTGATTGAACTCCCAATTGGCTTGGGTATCTATCATAGAGCCTGTACTCATTCGTCCACGAACGAATGGTTGTGTTGGTGCTTGGATTGGTGTTTCTGATGGCCGTGGCGCTGGCGCTTGTGCTGGTGGTGGTGCTTGCGATGATGATGATTTCTTTCGTGATGACGTTGCACGCCTCATTTTGTTCAATAATCCAGACATATTTCACGCTAAACTTTGTAAGAGTAACTAAATACACAAGTATAAGAGTAGTAATAAGAAATAACAATTAAAAGAATGAACGAGTAACAAATATTAGAGAGTTAGTAATTAAAAAGAATTTAGCAAGACTAGTAATTAATAAACAAGAGTACTAATTACTAAATACTAGTAGTAATTAGCAAGACTAGTAATTGGAGAGGAAACTAGTAGCAAAGCTTGTTGTGAGAGTAAGAAGAGAGTAAGAAGATTGGTGTGAAAAATTGGAGAGAAATGGTGTGAATTTATAGATTTTAGAAACTTCACAAAAGACCAAAATACCCCTACAAACTATCCGTTTATAGTTGTTGGGGAGGGTAAGAGTGTAAAGGAGTTGAAAAATATAGGTTAGACTAAAATACCCCCCAAACTAGCCGTTATATAGCTGTTGGGGGGGTAAAAGTGGAAGTTTGGAAAAGGGGGAGAAGAAAGGGGGGGAAAAGCAAAAGATTCAAAAAATGGTGGGGCCAAAACCGGGCCAAAAACCGGGCCGCAGACCGGGCCAGGTAACCGGGCCGAAACCGGGCCGTAACCGGGCCGGGCCAAACCCGGGCCAAAACCGGGCCGTGCCGGGCCGGGCTGTTTTCCAGATTTTTCAGGCCTGGTCCAGGCCCAGGCCCCAGGCCCTATGTGTGCGGGCCGCTACTGTTCATCCACGGGGCCGGGCCAGCCCGGGCCGAAACCGGGCCGGGTCGGGCCAGCCCGCGGGCCGCCCGGCCCGTTTGACAACTCTACCTCCAACTAATTAAATGTACCAGGCACTCAACCGCCATTCACGGACACAACTCAACTCCCAGTAAAACCCACACACACGAAACTCGTACTATTTCATAGTTACTGATCCCCTGCAAGTGTTGTGCACAACACCCAGATGGGTATTCGTTCAACATGAAGAGATTGCGCAGAAACCCCACTGATCAGTCAAAGCACTCGGATCAGCAAAACGACGGCGCCGTGGCTCGGATCGCAGAGATAAAATGCGGGTCGAACCCAATCAAGTTGATGGGGGTTTTCGTCGTGTGCTTGATGGGTCTTTCGGCTTTGTTCTCCGTGTCTGCAATTTTTAGGGACTCGTCTTCTGACAGCATCTGGGCAGTGGCTGAAGCTAGGGTTCTTGATGTCAATCCTGATAAAGGTAGCTATTTTCAGACTCCCTCTGTTTCATCGACCTCGTGCCCTCTGGCTTTTTGCAGATTCTGATGACAGATTTAGTATGCAAAAACGTCGACTCTAATAGTTGTGATTACTGCAGCTTGAGTTGCCAAAGATACTTAAATGATTTAAAGCTGTTGTTTGAGTTCCATTTGATGTTTACTTGTACTAAATTAGAGATAGATATTCGTATAAAGTGAAAGGGAACAAATCTGTTAGTTTTCATTGCTTTGACTTAAAATCAGAGGTCGTGCTTTTCAAATTGAGGTTATAATGTACACTAGATTGCTATTCAAGGTTGCTCTGGAAATCGAATACCTAAAAAGACCGTATTTCACTTCAGGTTTTTGTCGCTATATCCACACTAGTATATTGTCCAAATGTAACTGTCTCGAAAAAGGTTAATATTATGTACTTCATGAACATTTTAGCCACAAGTGAAGGTGCGAAAAAAGCATTATATGGGTGGAAATAGACTTTCTCGTTATGTTGTTTTTAGTTGCTTTAATAGCTGCCCCTGAAAGCAACAATGTCCAATCTAATATTACAAATTCTACATTTCTTAAACTTGGAAACCAAAGAGCATCTTGATTGTCAGCTTTCCCTGCAAAGAAAATGACAAATTGTTACATTGGGTAAAAATTGATGCGAAAATGGTCTTCTGCCGCGGTGGATATATTGGAGAAATGTTTTACCCATATGGGTTTATGTCGGTCATATGACATGCATTATGTTTTTTGTCGTTTTTGTTGTAAACGCACAGTGCTTGTCTATGTTTTAGATGCATGTATGGGGTGACCTAGTAGGTTCACCAAGTCGATTTCAAGTTTTAGAGTTGCTTCATAGAACTCGATTCATTTTTTCACAGAAATTTTTTGAAAGTGTAGACACTGGAGACCCCGTAATAGTAGCCTAAATATCTCTTGGTATGATGAAATGATGCATTCTGTGATCATTAGAAAATCTGAGCATTAATAAAAAGGGGTTAAGTGCTTGCACTAAACGAGTGACGTAATCAAGTGCTCCAGAGTATCCATATAGTGACATCATACTCCCAAGTGATGTGGAGAATATGATGCTTGGATAGGTCCTAGAGCCAAAACGTTCAGTACTATTCTTAATGTAGATTCATTTTCATGCATGATATCTGCAATTTGGATCTTCAGATTCTTTAAGCGTTTCATTCGCATATACTGGCTGTCTTTGGTTCAGTTTTGCTTGTAGATGACTTGAATTACTGATTTGCGGTTAAGGTTCAAACTACTTGGTGCTTGGCAGTAGCTCGACCACTGCACGAGGAAACCTTTCCCCTTGCATTAATTCTTCAAGAAAAAGGAAGCTGAAGTTTTTTACTGTTACTACTTATCTAATAGTTTTACTGTTGCTATGCCTCTTATAAAGCCTCCCTTGTGTACTTTTACTTAATTTCTTTGTCTTTCTTTTGCTAGTCACAGGTCTAGAAGATGATTTCCCTATGGCTGTGGATGTGCTTACAGATAAAGTACTTGATGGCCTTCTCTCTTCAGAGTTTGATAAAAGTTCTTGTCTCAGTAGGTACCAGTCAGTAGCTTACCGTAAAGAGTCAGCGCACAAGCCTTCTTCTCATCTTATATCCAGATTACGAAGTTACGAGGCCCTTCATAGACGATGTGGACCCTATACACAATCCTACAACAAAACTGTGGAGAAACTCATTTCTGGTCAACATACCGAAATTTCAGAGTGTAACTATGTGGTCTGGTTATCCTTTAGCGGTTTAGGGAACCGGATACTGACCCTAGCTTCGGCATTTCTCTATGCTCTTCTTACAAATCGTGTCCTACTTGTTGACCGTGGAGTTGACATGGCTGATCTCTTCTGTGAACCTTTTCCAAAAGTATCCTGGTTGCTCCCCTCAGATTTTCCCATTGCTAATCAGTTCAACAACTTTGACCAGAAATCTCCTCATTCTTACGGGAATATGTTGAAACGTAATCCTGTAGGTAACTCAACTCTACAGTTTTCCTATCTTCATCTGGCACATGATTATGATGATCAAGATAAGCTTTTCTTCTGTGACCAAGATCAAACTTCCATCCAGAAAGTGCCTTGGTTGATTATGAAGACAGATAACTACTTTATCCCCTCTCTCTTCTTGATGCCATCTTTTGAGCAAGAACTGACTAATCTCTTCCCAGAAAAAGAAACAGTTTTCCACTTCTTGGGTCGCTATCTGTTCCACCCAACAAATCCTGTTTGGGGGCTTATTTCAAGGTACTATCAAGCCTATTTAGCTAAAGCAGATGAAAAAATAGGGCTTCAGATCAGAGTCTTCGATACGGGAAACGGTCCATTTCAATATGTTCTAGATCAGATATTAGCTTGTAGCCTGAAGGAGAAACTCTTACCCGAAATTAACCAGAACGAAGATGTTGGCAGTCTTCCTCTCAATCAGAAGACAAAAGCCGTGCTGATGACATCTTTGAATGCTGGGTATTTTGAAAGGGTGAGGGACATTTATTGGGAATTTCCAACTGTGACTGGTGAGGTGATAGGGGTTTACCAGCCGAGTCACGAAGAGTATCAGCAAACGGAGAAACATGTGCACAACAGGAAGGCGTGGGCGGAAATGTACCTACTGAGCTTGACGGATAAGCTGGTTACAAGTTCATGGTCCACTTTTGGTTACGTGGCCCAAGGTCTTGGAGGGCTTAAACCGTGGATTCTATACAAGCCTGAGAACCAGACAGCCCCTGATCCTCCTTGCCGTCGTGCCATGTCAATGGAGCCATGTTTCCATGCCCCTCCCTTTTATGACTGCAAGAGGAAAACCGGGGTGGATACAGGTGCGCTTGTTCCCCACGTGAGGCACTGTGAGGATATGAGCTGGGGCCTCAAGCTGGTTGATCGTGAAAATGAGATGTGGACCCGTTAGCTTATGCATCCTCATATATTTTGTGTTGTAAAGTAGAAGTAGAAAGATTGTTCTTGCGAACTACGTCTTGTTCTTTTGGAGCAAACTAGAGAGTTATATAGCTGTTGGGATCTTAGACCAGCACCATTTACGGATACATTGCGCATTTAATAGGTGAAACACTTCGCCTTTTTCGGTTATTTTTTTTAGCTACTCTGTATCAAGAACAGGTGCTTCTGTGAATGTATGAACTACGAGGAATCGCACGTTCTTTTCAAAGGCCGTTCGCCGTCCGAGAAGAAAGTTGCACGAAAACTAATTTCAATAGAAGATTGAGCGAGACTCTCTGACTACTAAGTTTAGTGTTATTTTTTGTGTTTTTCACGGTATTTGCAAGTATAGATAGCTATTTCAACGTGTCCACTTTCGTGTTTTCCCCATGCCATGTTTCTTCAACATTTGCGATTTTGATTTTAAAGGCTCAAGTTTACTTCTTTTTAAAACATTAATTAAAAGATAGTGCAAAAAACACTAGATATGTTACATATTAATTTAAAGGTGGACTGTGTTCGACACTCATAAGGTTTACTTAAAGATACACACGATTCTTTGATCTAGTTTTATTACTCCCCGTACCATGTGGTTTGAGATTACGTTACATAGCACCTACTTCCGTTAGGGAACCGTCAAGAAAAATTAGGGTACCATACATTCAAACCCACCAGTCAAACCCCAGCCACCGTCGACGTTGCTCATCCATCATCGCCGAAGGCTTCCTTCTGCTCATATGCCCCTATAAGTGTTTTTGCAAGATAAACTGCTACGTCATGGAGGACTTTATCTACTTACAAGCTCTGGCTCAATTTACTGATCCCCCGACCTTATTTGGAAGCAGGAAGGAGCTAGGCCACACACTTGACGTTTGCAGGTTTTAGCACATCTAAATATCATCTTGAAGCCATGCTCAGGGGCCAACACCTATAAAACAGGAGATTTCTACTATTCTTCCGGTTGAATGCCTTGCACACTTTGTGAGGCATGCACCCCACCTTGTTTTTTTTCATTTGGTTCCTCGGATTGACCTTTAGCGGGGACGCAAGGATGAGATTATGGACAACATGCCCAGGGAAAAGGAACCAAAAGCTACGCTATTCGAGTCATTCTGTTTTACGAAAAGAACCAACAGCTTAGGAAACGAGTATGTAAAGAATTCACATAAAATGTCCTCCAACAGTTGTTCACTTGTTCATCACTTCAACCCAGTAAAGGTCCACACACTACCCAATAATCTTAAAATAGAATTCAGGATACTTCGTGATTTTTTCCATCTCTCGATGAATATTGGGTGTGGGAGTTTTAGACTGTCAATCAACTCCGCCCAGACCCCGCAACAGCCTTGTGCACTGTGGCCATATCGGCAAGTGGCATCGTCAAGCAACCGTAGCTTAGGCTTGTGTATAGCCCTAATCAAAGAGCCAAAGGAGGGTTGGTATTTCTCTTCAGGAGCTTACAATTTGGGCTCATTATGCATCTTTCCGAAACCATACTAAAAAAGTTATTAGCAACTAGATAGTAGGCTAATAATTCCCATAAACAGCAGTAGAAAGTGTACGGCGACTATCTTAATAGGCTAGGCATCAGCCAACCAAGCAGCATATGTTTAAAGCCTTAATGGCCCAAAATATAAGAAATCACAGAGAATATTACTTCCATTTTCCTAAGCTGCCATAAAAGAGCTTCAGTTCTTCCTCCCTTCAGACAAGATGATATGATATCCATGTCTGCATTTTAAAGAAGCAAAATGATGTTAGCTAGCAGCCCTCAATCACTTGAAAGAAGACGGATCCAGAAAAACGAATAAGAAAGTAACATTCGGGACAGCGGTTTACAAATGTAAATCAAGATTGAAGGCCCTACGTTGATTTGAATGGTGCACTGGTAACTCCAACAGGTGTGTTAAAGGCAACTTCCTGAAATGGGCCGGCCATTTTGCCACGTGGAAACCATCCCAGGTCACCACCCTTCTTCCCTGATGGGCACTCTGAATATTCTGCAGCTATCTGGAAAGACAGAAATCATCATGAGAAACAATGTAACCTTCACCATCATGAAGACCATCTTCAAGCTTCAAAATACATTTCCAGTGTCACAAATTACATCTGTCTACATAAAATGAAGGGAAGTTTGTTCAAATGTTTGTAATATATCAGTTGATTTGCTTCCCATATGCTTGCGAGTTGCGGTACCGCGATCCTGACGATTTTACTTAGTAAGGCCGTTTGCATTTACGACGGCTGTAAAATGAACCAAGCTACTTGACTCCAGTATATGACAGCTCGTCTAAAGGTTTGTTTGAGATCGGTGAGTGTAAAAATCCAAGCTCGACCATATTTCAGTTCTTGATAAGTTTTGCGGACCAAGCTTAAACAACCTCAGGCTCGCCTATAACAACTCATTCTTAGATGTTTTGAGCTCGTGAGTTGTTGATAGAGAAGAGAGTAGCTAATATGGGCTTCTGTCAAGATTACACCTGCTAATTTTTACTCCCTCTATACCAATCTGAAAACTATTCTCCCCATTTTGAATGTGCTACTCTCCATTTTGGTCTGTCCCAAACTATACGTGCATTAGGTGCATTAAGTATGAGAGTTCAATACAACCCTTGGAGAGGAGAATGTTGAACTTAATGTGCTTCCTTAAAACTTGTGCTTCTACTGGAAGAAAGGTATAAATATAAGGTGGCATTTTATTCAATGTTATTTCTTAACAACATTAGGCAAGAAACTTGTCAGAATAGCCTGGATAGTAATCTAAGCATACAACTCACAATGCATAGGAATTGTGCTACGAATTACCTTAGCAAACTCAGCTGGTGGAACCTTATCTCCATTGCTAAGCCAACCATCTTGCAGCTTCTTGTACGCCTCATTAATCTTCCCTTGCTTCTCACATAAGATATGCCTTGCTGGAATTATAAATCAATAAATTAGAAGAAGATGGGTAGAAAACTATATAGCGTTCAGAACAAGATGCATGCTCTTAAAAACTGGGGTCAATGAAGAAGAGACCTTTAACATATGTGCAGGTGCCAAGACCATCTGCTGCCTTCCCGCCTTTCCCTTTACCCTTTGCAGTATTTTCATCACTACCCCCTGCTGCTTGCTTCCCCTTTCCCTTCCCTCCCGACTCCTTCGACTTTGAGTCTTTCCCATAGCTATCTTTACCTCTGAATATCAAAGCAAAGAAATCAAACCTTGTTCTATGAGAAAAATGACTAAACGAAGGAGCTTGAAATTATACATTAGAATAGGCTGATCACCTAAAGCAAAGCCAATTAACAAGAACATAATCGAAGTATTCAAGATGCAAGAAACTTGAGGTAATTCTCTCCAAAAGGGGGAAAAAGGTACTATAAACCACCAAAGAATAATTAACAATAACAAATGCGGACATAACAGCAGCAAATCAGATACAAGAGACATTTATGGGCAAGTGCAGCAAGAAAGCAACAATAGTACCACAATAGGATAGCATCCAACAATACATAATCGTGCTACTCAGTTTCTTGGATGAGGACGACAAGTTTCTAAATGATTAAAACTTAAATCTTAAACTTTCAACATGCAACTGGAAAAAGAATTTTCATTTTTCACGAAGCACTTTGTAGTTACAATTGAAGTCTTCAGGTAACAGGCAGGAGCGAGAGCACAATAGACAATTTGGCTTGTCAATTTAGTTAGAATGGGGGATCGCCTATTTAAGAGAAAAGAAGAAAGGGTCTAACATAAAACATAAATTCAGCAGTATGCACGGGAATGGCATATTTGTCTGCAAAAGGAAGTGTTCTCAGCAACAATTACAAGGCTGTGATAATAGGGATCGACTTCAAACGAATTCCTATTTCTTTTCCTCCAACCAGCCACATAGGGCACAGGGGTGCAAATCCTACACTCTCACCCCCCTCTAAGAATCCAGCACACGTTTGACAATCCAAACAAGGGAAAAAATCAGCATCACAATCCTCAGCTATTTCCTCAACGTTCACCATCGAAAAGTGTTGACAATAATTTTAAAGGCTTAAAACCCAAACTACCATGCCATAGAAGCTCACTATCTCTCCATCCCACCAAAACAGCATAATAATATCCAATTCAGAAGTCAGAACAACTCATCCATCACTGTTAGCCACCAAAAAGAATTCTACCAACCTCACCTAGGTCTCAGACAATGCGCCTATAAGCTTAACTGACTTAAGCTCCTCATCTTGAAACAGCCAGATCTTACACTCTCATGAATTTGCCCCCTCGCCTGACCTCCAATAACCAGGTAATTAGCATTCTTAAGATAGAGAAAATAATACATGCACCATAATTCTTCCAGAATCCAATCTTTTATCCTGAATATTTATGGAGCCAGACTCTCCAACATACAGGTATGGATGGCTTAACTAACAGGATCATACAACTTCACGGAATTCAGTTACCAAATAAAATCCCTTGCAACCAATGCCGCTCAAAAATTTGTCTCCACTACACTAGTCAAATCGACCTAAACTGCGGGAAGCCCCATCCAGCACTGCCAGGCAACTACAGCAACATGCCAGGACAGAAAACCTTAAATATGAATTAATGTGCATGTGAGCTATGCTACATGGACTCAATACAAGCGTCCGGGTCGGATACGCGTCCAAGTGTCGAATTCATCTACTTTTTAAAACACAAGACGGGGGACATAGCAGAAAATTCGCATATATTATCACCATTTGTTGAAAGCAATAATGAATTAGAAGAAACAGTATCAGATAGTGTTTATAGTAGCATATTTTATGAGTGTCCGATGGAGGTACTTCATGCATTCTGAAGAGTCCAAGTAATATAGTATGCGAGCTATCCGACCAGTTTAGGCTTATTTGAGGGTTCATTGTTTTTAGTAAACTGAAAAAACGCTTTTTCAGTCCAAACGGCAATATAACTGATTGTTGACACTTGAAAGGATACTTTAAAAGTATAGGACTTGGACACAAAGGAATGTCAATCTTTCAGCATAGTATTGGTTTTTTTTTTTTTTTTCGTAAGCTTGTCCCTACACCAAGAATATGAATTGGCTTAGCTTTGAGTTCCACCTTTCTTTAGCTGAGCCATTATATGGGTTGCCAGCCCTTAAAGTTGAAAACTGGAAGTCGTTAATCTTTTTTGTGGTTGTTTTAATACCACAAAAACCAGTTCCCCTGGCTAGGATGAAAATGAAGACTTCATTTGGTTACAAATGTGTACAGGGAAGGTTAATTACCACTGAAACACGAACCACCGTGATCCCCAGGGGGGAAAGGTAATGGCGTTACTAGAGTCCTGTTCTTCTAAATTAGTGTAAAAGCTCTTCTTTGCTTCTGAGCTTTGATTCATGATGCTTTTTGAGTCATATAACTCAGAAACTCGCTCTAAATCATACAAAAAGATAGAGAAATGCTCATTTGATAACCAATGTGAAGAATCTTCCACAAAAGCGTTACCAGATATAGTTATGTAACCTAAAATGGAGACAACAAAAATTAAAGACTAGGGAGCTTGGAAGTCGATCTAGCCTGGCATGAGACTTTCCTTCTTTTTGGGCTCATCACTTGCCAGATCCATTTGACAACTCTAATCGCACCCCCCACCCACCACCACGCACAACCAAACAAGAAGCATTTAGTGAACTTCTCCAATCAAAATACCTTAGCAAAAAGCTTACAAGTACAACCCAAACCACTAATGATTTAAAAAACAAAATATACTGTACTTTGCTCCCAATTCTATATGACCCAATAAAAAAAGTAGCCATTGAGACCCTAGATCCTCAAAATCATGGATGCCCGAAAACCATGCTGCTACCAATCACTTTCCAACAGCACTACTGAAAAATGGCACAGTCACAGCAGCAAGAACGAGGGCCTCATGCCAACCAACCAGTCATCAGAGCCGCCTATAAAAATGGCAGCTGAAATTCGTTCCTAACTTCTATCCCCACCAATCAAAGGTCTCCACTTACTAATTTCACGATACAATCACTTGTATAGCTAATAAAGATTTCCCCACCTGTATCAAATGGTCCCAAGTGCACCCCTTTATTGAGCACAGGCAACTCTACCAAACAAATTTTTGCCACCTCCCCCAAGGTCATCAATTAGTACCAAACTGTTGAACATGTCTGCTCGAGCGCATCTGTGTGCAGATTTCACCAGGTCATGCTAGATTTCCCATCCCAAATATTATAAATACGCACCCAATTTAACTCTCTTCACATTCATTCTCAACAGTTCCCTGCAAGTATCCCAACCTAAGTAACACGGACACGGACACCACGTCTAACATTGACACCGACCGGGACACCGGACACCGCAATTTCCAAAAACCCAGATTTTAGACACCTCAGGACAGCTGAATTTTTACGTATATTTTTATTATGTGCATATATATAGTCATTATTCATTAAATATCAAATACATTCTACATCTAAAATAGTAAACAATAATTAATAACCACAAAGCAAGCAACTCAAATAAAGTCATACTTAAAATTT